>JAWZYU010000032.1:6689588-6946109 GCA_038380435.1 Ryuthela nishihirai | reverse complement strand
TTTACTGTAACCCCCTGTGTGAAATAAATTATTATTATTATTATAATGAGGACCTAGTGATGTCATGAGAAAAATCCCCACACCACGATACTGCCAACGGCCTGTTTCCATCCAACTGTGCAGTCTGGTTGCATCTATTCATCTGTGCTGCAGCCAATACGGAACCATCTACCTGCATATTGGAGTTAAAACCTGGACTCATAAGACACTTTCTCTAGAAAAGAGTCATAGTGACTCTTTCCTAGTTGTGCAATGTCCACTGCATGCAGAGCTGTTATGATGGTTGGTCAACACGGGCACATGAAAGGGCCACCAACTCCCATGATTTGCTGGTTTATGTGCATGGAAACATTTCTCTATGTACCCTGGTTGTATGGCATTAACTGAGAAGGATCATTATCATCTGCTGTCCTGGACAGCATGTGCTAACTGGCATTCGCTTTGACTGTTAACAATTGATAGTTTTTGCTTTCCAGCATGTTGGGTGGATACGTGTCCCTCTTTGGACCATTCTTGCCACACCTTGTGATGCCCCTCATTCACTTTTACTTTACCTTAACCAGTTTTGCTTAATTTATGTTATATTTATCATTTTGGGGATTTTTATTTCCTTTTTAGCTTCACAGCGCTCGTTTCCAAGAGTTAGGAGTTGCGCATGCGCAACTCCGATCTTCTGACTGTCACCCGCTAAAGCGCATGCACAAGGACACGCCCCCTCTTGCGTCACTCGTCATTTTATGTAAATGTCTTTCCTGACGTGCAACATGACATGTTCGGCTCTTGTTAAAACCGGTGACATGCTAGTCACAATAGCACAGCATAGTGAGATAGCACATAGAGAAAGTCAGATAGACAGTGAGTAGAGCATAAGCATGTAGCACAGAAGAGTGCTCAGTTGATGTATCTTCTTCATTGAAGTTTTGGTGAGTGATTTTTGGAAATAAATTTGTTTGTTATTTAAATCTTTTGAGTCTTTACTAATTTTTTCTCTTGAGCAATGTGAATTAAATTTTGATTATATTTAGATATTTAACTTGACAATCATTTTTGGATTCTTACTCATTAACGCTCGCTGGCATTTTGAACCCTAATTTAACTTATTCTATTTTGTTGGCAATTTGTTAATTATTGCCTGGCGCCCATCTCAGCTATCCGAAGCATAAAACTAATTGGATCAGAAAAAGGGTCTAAACTTAAAAGTATTTTGCATTTCTTTGGAGCATTATAACCTTTACTACAATAGTGGCCCTCGGACAGCCAACAAATGCCTGCAGTTGCTGAGATGCTGCCCCCCCCCACCTTCCTAGTACTGATAATCATTCCCCTATTCAAATTACAACATTCTTCCCTTTCCCGATTGCATGGGCATTGTACTGATGAACTGACACATCTTGTCCATGCTGTCTATATATGTATTCCATGTTGGTAGGTGACATCACTGTTAAGTGCTGTAGGATGTGTGCACTTGTGTGGTCATAATGATCTGACCCATAAGTTCTATGGAAGTCCCCCAAAATCAGAGATTCAAGTGCATCAAAGGTGGGGAGGGGGTGGTTGTGCTATTCTGAAATTTGTGGATATGCAGAGATAATCAAGTGAACCCATTTGTTTGTTATATATACTTGATACTTGCACTGAAAGCACAATTTATTAGACACACTGTACCCATCCACAAACCTGCCCTACTCTGCTACAATAATGTGGCCAGTCAAACTTCCCTGCAGGCTACAAATAGGTCACATACCTGCCTGCTGTATAGAGTACTTGCAACTCCATGGGAAAACAGTGACCTGAGCGAGTTTGATCATGGGTAGATAATCAGTGCAAGTTAGATGGGGTACTAGGTATTATGTATAGGTGACTGCAGAATATCTAGGATTTCTGTATGCAACCATTGCATGTGTGTACCAGGACATCATCAAAATGTGTAGCCAGCAAGAAAAATGTGGCTGTAAATGTTGATGTTTGACGTAAGCGCCACCTCTCCCATATTGTAATGTTGGAACAGAGGGTCACAGTGCAGATGATAATGTCAGGGCAACTACAAAGGTTTCTACAAAGACTATTCATCTTATGATGGCACGACTGGGCATGGCAGCTGATGCATACATCGAGTATCCTAGTTAACAGAATGCCATTGGGCTATGAGGAGGCAGTGGCCAAAGAAACATTGCTAATGGATTGTGGAAGACTGAAAATGAGTAGCTTGGTCCGACGAATTGAGATTCCAACTAATACACACAAACAGGAGGTTTTGTGTGAGACATAGACCACGAGGCCATGAACTCTCAACAGTCGTCAAGTGGAGGAAGTGTAATATTCTGTGGGGTCTTTACATGGGCCACCTTGTATCTACTGAGACCAATATCACCACACAAAGCTATGTTGACCACCTACACCAGTTCATGGTTACCCATTTCCTACAGCAGGATGCTTTTTTCAACAAGACAAATCTGTTTTATTGCTCCTGTTTATCAAAGAACTGATGATTGGAGGAGCATTCCAGTGAGTTTATAGCCTTTGAATGGCCCTCTCACATTTTGGATTTGAACCCTATCGAGCATCTGTGGGATGAAGTGGAGTGATGCATTCAAGCCCAAAACCACTACCGACAACTCTTGGCATTTTACAGTCAATTGCCCTGGAATCATGGGCCGCAACATCATTTGAAATTTAAAACACCTGACAGAGTCCATGCCACAATGTGTTGCTGCTGTTCTAATGGCAAAGGTGAACCCACACATTATTAGGTGTTATAATAAATTGTCCTTTCAGTGGAAATTTTATATATAGTACAGAAAGCCTCATTTGCATATTTAGGCATCATATTTACCTATCTCACTGCATCAGGCAATAGCTGGCATTTTGCATCTTGGTAATTGAATAGCTACATGATCTTGAGAGATGATAGTCTATCAACTATTACCTCTTAAGATTACCCAGCTATTTACACCAAAATATGTGAAACCTGAGTCATTTATAACTGTTAACACTGGGTGGCATAAACATTTTAGTACACAGCTTCTAAAGTAAGCAGTGACATGAGAATTAAATATATTGTTAATTTACTAAGTACTGCACTGTGAATTTCTCCATTACTATCGTTTTCTTAAGAGTGTTAATGTTGTTCCTATAGAACTTAGTCATGATTGTCATCAGAGGTAAAGCAACTTATTGGGTCATTCCATGTCAAATCAACCAAAATTTTGGAAAAAGTTCACCACCCATTTCAATGTTATTTGGCATAAATGTTTAGCACATAAGATGTCTAATTCTCCAAAATATTTTGAGTCAATAAAATTTTTGTAAGGAGTTATAATCGTTTAACCTAAGGGGAAAATATACAAATTGTGATTGTGGCTAAATGTTTTTCTTTTTTTTTTCTTTGCTTCTATGGTAGATGACAAGACCAAACTTGTAGTATTGATGTAGATTTGAATTATAAATTCATTAGAAAAATCAAATTTAAAAAATGTAATACAGTTCTGAAAAAAAAAAAGTCGAAAAAACTGAAAATTTTAAAATGTGAAAAAAAGTGATGTGGCACCAAATATAAAAAATTACAACTGACATATATACATTATGCTCAATAGAAACATACAAAATTTGGAGCATGGTCATTTCTTTGATAGCAAGTAAAAAAATATTGATATTTTACTAATGCTATGGTTAATGATGTGCACTTCAGGGGACTGCATTGACGCTCTTGCGCAAGCATACTAGAGGAGATGCATGGAGAAGTTAACGACGTGTGTGCTGCTTGCACTCAAATGCAACTTTGTAACTCCAACCGGCATTCCACTGCAATTTACAGTTATGATGCTGCTCTTGATAAAAGTTCATATCCTTTTTAACAGATGAGCAAACAAAAAAGCCCAGTATTCAGAGGCAACAAATTTAGCAATATAAATAATAAATACCCCCTCAAGCAGCTGCTTGCCACAGAGGTCTGACAGGAGCCTGTCAGTTTATATGCCATAGTAGAAGGTCTGAGAGGATGGCAGGCCCTCAGCAGAAAAACGACACAAACAGCCATGCCTTACCTGGGGCTCGAACCCAGGTCCCTTAGATCAGTAGCCAAGTGCGCTAACCACTCGGTACAATCAGTAAAAACCGGGCAGGTTATTAAATGTTCCGACTCAGTTTGTATAACTCTTAAAAATGGTAAATTATGTTTTATTTTTGATCAATTGATCTATAATAATTAATGGGCTATTCCAAATAAGAAAAGAATTAGTAGCTATTTTGGCACCCTGGGAAAGAAAAAGATGCTCCTTTGAATTTAATGAATAAAAAAAATTGTACATAAGCAAATTTGAATTTAGTTCATTTTAACTGTCATATTCATTATTGACGAAATAAATGCTGTCGTAAAATATGTCGATAATAAAGAATTTAATCATAAATAATTAGAATATATAAACATTTAAACTGAAAAGGGCTAAGTTACCAACATAGTGATCAAGATAATTGATTTTATATTTGAATATATTTTAGAAGTACCAAGTAGTAGAACTATGCAGCTTGAATTAATTTTGTAAGTCTAGTAAATGAAAACAATTACAGTTTCTATATTGGATTAAACTGTCCGGTACCTGCTTCTGCCTTGGCACTGCACTGTTCATAAGTTAATATCAGCAAAGAAATATTACTTCCTCAAAGATTAAAAAATGGAGGTAATCACGATTGCACCATCAGTTTTCACGTTTTGGAAAATATAATTTTTTCCTTGATTATAATAGAACAATTGATTAAAAATAAAGAATAATTTATTATTTTCAAGTTATATGAAATGAAGTTGGAATATTTAATAACCTGTCCCAGTTTTTTCTGATCGTATTGCTAAATTTGTTGCCTCTAAATAATGGGCTTTTCATTTGCTTGTCTGTAAAAGAGGATAGGAACTTTTATAGCAGCATTATAGCTGCAAGTATCAGCAGAATGCTAGTTGGAATGATTGGAGTTACAAAGTCACACTTGAGTGCAAGCAGCACACGTCAGTAGCCTCTCCATGCATCTTCTCTAGTGCACATGCGCAAGAGCATCAATGCGGTCCCCTAAAGTGCATCATTAACTATAAATAATATATAAATACCCCCTCAAGCAGCTGCTTGCCACAGAGGTCTGACAGGAGCCTGTCAGTTTATGTGCCATAGTAGAAGGTCTGAGAGGATGGCAGGACCTCAGCAGAAAAACGACACAAACAGCCATGCCTTACCCGGGGCTCGAACCCAGGTCCCTTAGATCAGTAGCCAAGCGCGCTAACCACTCGGCCATGGGACGGCTATTAACTATAACATTAGTAAAATTTCAATATTTTTTATTCATTATCAAAGAAATGACCATAGTCCAAATTGTGTACAACGTTTCTATGAAGCATAATGTACAACATACGTTAATTTTAATTTTTTTATATTTGGTACCACATCATTATTTTTTCACATTTTAAAATTTTCAGTTTTTTAAAAATTTTCTCAAAACCATATTACATTTTTTTAAATTTGAGTTTTTAAACAATTTATAATCCAAATCTACATCTGTACACCAAGTTTGGTCTTCTCATCTACCATAGAAGCAAAGAAAAACATTTAGTCACAATCACAATTTGCATATTTTCCCCTTAGGTTAAACAATTATAACTCCTTACAAATATTTTTTTGACTCAAAATATTTTGGGCAATTAGACATCTTATATGTACTAACATTTATGCCAAAGATCATTGAAATCTGTGATGGGCAGTGAACTGGCCTGGTTGAATTGGCATGGAATGACTTTACTATGATGCTTGCAAAGCACACAATATTCTGCCAAATGGTTTTTTATATCTATAACATATTTACAACCTTATGGATTGAAATACAAATTTTACTTTAATTCTATGAAGTGAATTGCAACTAAAATCAATTGTCAAATATTTCAATGTTTGTGAAATCCATTTGAATGATATATTATTTCATGGTTTTGATCTCATAGATAATATCCCCTATGTGGCACACTTTAACAGCACATCAGAATATGTGAATTCTACTTGAAAATGCAATTTCTTGCCACACGTTGGGTTGTTTTACCTCTAAGTGGCACTTTTTTACACACAACGGGCTAAATGGCCAGGTCACACAGACCCCAAATGCTCACAGAAGGTTGGGGGGGGATTCATAAGAACTGCTGTTGGGAGATAAATGGTAGCCTTCTGTCAAGGTCATTCAGCATGTTCTTTAACGTGTACAGGATATGACTCTCCCACACATGCAACCAAGGAGGCCACATCCCATCTGAAGGACAGTGGCCTTTCCAAGCCCATCGGTGTCCCCTACTGACCATGGGCAGGGAGTTTTGATGAGATAAATCTCAATGCTGACCCAGCTAGGACTCGAATTGGGAACTGCAAATTACGAGCCTGGTCTGCTACCAACTGAGCCATCCCTACCCCAATGTTTCTTGCCAAATCTCTGTACATTAGCTGTAAATTTTATATATTGTTAATAAAAAAAAAAACATGTAGGTTAAGATTATAGTGCTAAGAAGAATAAAAGAAAAGTAGCAAAATATTAAAAAATTAGTACCAATATTCGAATTGTTAATATGGTGAGGGTAATTTTAATCTTTCTGGGTAAACAATATACATAATACACATATCATGTTTCTAATCATATTAAAAGAATTTTCATGATGAATAGAAGCAAAATGCAAATTTACAATCTAGAAACTCTTCCTATAAAACAGTGCGATTTCAAATACATACTTACGCGACTTCTGCTATTCCTCGTACGGACAATGTTTGGTCTCACAGTATCGTAAAACTAGTAAAACCATCTGAAGGACAGTGGCCTTTCCAAGCCCATCGGTGTCCCCTACTGACCATGGGCAGGGAGTTTTGATGAGATAAATCTCAATGCTGACCCAGCTAGGACTCGAATTGGGAACTGCAAATTACGAGCCTGGTCTGCTACCGACTGAGCCATCCCTACCCCAATGTTTCTTGCCAAATCTCTGTACATAGCTGTAAATTTTATATATTGTTAATAAAAAAAAAAACACGTAGGTTAAGATTATAGTGCTAAGAAGAATAAAAGAAAAGTAGCAAAATATTAAAAAATGAGTACCAATATTCGAATTGTTAATATGGTGAGGGTAATTTTAATCTTTCTGGGTAAACAATATACATAATACACATATCATGTTTCTAATCATATTAAAAGAATTTTCATGATGAATAGAAGCGAAATGCAAATTTACAATCTAGAAACTCTTCCTATAAAACAGTGCGATTTCAAATACATACTTACGCGACTTCTGCTATTCCTCGTACGGACAATGTTTGGTCTCACAGTATCGTAAAACCAGTGGAGATATTTGAACAAAAAAATGGATATAGGGAATGATAAAATCGCACATATACCGAAACATTTTACCTTTTTAAATGAACCATAATCAATCACTTTTCTGTTTTCTGCACTATTATGTTTTGAAACGTAGGTTACGGTTTCATCTTGATACTCTGATTTTAATCAAAATGTTCTGTGAATTTAATATAATACATCTGAGATCCATACCGGAAAGACACATAGGAATAAGTGAGACTACAAAACCATATAGATTAGTCCGGAGGTTGTAATGCATAGTTACTATATGGAACAATACAAAAAAGAAATATTAGTTTCTAACAATTATATTATTAGTTATAACAATTATAAAGGCGAAAAACTAATTTGAACTTATTATTCTCCAAAGTAGTTTTCAGCAACCACTGTGGTCGTCGACATCAATCAAAGAATGCATACGCTTAATATTCTTTGAAATAACGAGCATTATTCAGGGATAGGCGATAACCTTAACAGTAGTAAGAGCCACTAAGTGTTCGAGTTGGACAATAGGAAATTATGTAACGCATTTTCCTATCTTCCTATTGCTTTACGCTCATCCTTTGTCGATTTGTCAGTTTGTCAGTTTGAAGCTTTGTGGATTTGTCAAAAGTGTTGTTCCAATAGATCTTCTGAACCCCACGGACAAACTTAATTATTTATGTGTCAAATGAAAGATTGTGATGCAGGGAGTGATTTAGGCCAGAAAATATTGACCATCCTATGTTTCTTCTATTCCTAAAATGAAAGCTTCTGACGTTAGTAATGTCAAAGGATATAAAACGTTGATTCTCCATGCTTTCTTCGCTTCCTACCCAAAAATGGAGAAATATGAAAACGATTCTTCCGCTACTTCTACAGAATGCAAGGGCCGAAAGCAACAGGCTATGTGTCTGATTAAAATTTGTGCCACGGAGATTGTCACAGGCACAGATTCACAGGTTATAAAAATAATCTCATTCCTCCTTCCCCTATAAAAAAGGAATATAAGAAAACGATTGTTCCACTATATCTTCGGAACGCAAGGGCCGAACGTAACAAGTTGTATGCCAAATAAAAGCTTGTGACGTGGGGAATGTTGTGGGAATAAAATACCCCCTTCATTTCCTCCTTCCCCCGAAAAAGAGGAAATACTATGTCTACTAGATCTTCCGAATGAGAGTTGCAAGTGTCTAATGAAAGCTCATATGAGGACTGTTGTAGACTACTTTGAATTATACCCCCAGCATTCTCCTCTCCCTCCAATATTCCTTGAGGTGGGGACGACCATAACGAGCTATATATCAAATTAATGCTGATTATGTCTCCAATGTCATGGACTACTTCAAACACAACTCCAAAAAAAGGGGAAAGAAAATGTGGTCGATGTTCATGAGTCCTATCATCATTATTATCTTCAAGCAGCCATGGGCTGTGGAGGTTCAACCAGACCATGAAATTTAGTTCTCCAAGCATATCTGTCCTCACAGACTGCATCTGGCCACTGCACACCAATTCTAACAAGGTCCTGTTTGACATTGTCTCTCCCCCCTCTTTCTGAGATCTTTAGGCACACTGTTCATAACCCTATTCGCTAATCTAGAATTATCCATAGGGCTATATGGCAAAACCAACGGAATCTCTCTCGGCACAATATGCTACTTAAAGGAGGTTGGCGACTCTTTTGACTAACCTCATCATTACTTACAAAGTTGAACCACCTAATCTCGACGATACTGCGTAAGCATCTAGAACAAAAAGCATCTAGTTTCCTGTTATCTGTTGTTCCGAAATAAAAGTTATACCGTCTTAAATTTAGTCTTTGGTGAATACGCCTATTTCTCCACACTCTCCATAGTCCCAGCAACAATCCCTATTCGTCTGTTAATCTCATGCCGCACATCACCAGTATGTTACATAGCTCCAAAGGTAATTAAACTGTGACACCTGCTCAAGATCGCAACCATTCAGATTAACTGAATCACAGCCTGCCTGACCAATTTTCATCACTTTAGTTTCCTACTCTACTACCAGTCACATCAGCTCGAATGAAAGAGTTAATCTCATCAACATCATTTGCCAAAAGGGCTAAATCATCAGCATAATCTAAATCAGAAATTTTCGTATCTGCAGTCCATTTAAGGCCAAAATTTTTCCCTTGCAGTGAATTTCGTGTAACATAATCAATAACCAAACTAAAGAGAAAAGGAGACAAAATGCACCCTTGTCGAACATCAGAAGTAATGCTAAACCAACAGCTACAAGCCTTATCAACTCTCACACACGACTTGGGGCGGGGGTGGCTCAGTCGGTAGCGCGCCAGGCTCGTAATCTGTAGTTCCCAGGTTCGAGTCCCAGCTGGGTCAGCGTTGAGATTTATCTCCGCAAAAATTCCCCGCCATGCCCACGGTCAGTAGGGGACACCGATGGGCTTGGAAAGGCCGCCGTCCGTTGGATGGGACGTTAAGCCGTGGCCCCATGTGCGGGAGAGCCATACCCTGTGCACGTTAAAGAGCATGCTGGATGGCCTTGACGGGAGGCTACCATCTGTCTCCCAACAGCTGTTCCAGTGGGTCCCCTCCCCCAACCTTCTCTGAGCCTTCGTGGTCCATTTGACCTGGCCATTTAGCCCATGGTGTGCAAAAAGTGCCGCTCAGAGGTAAAACAACCCAACCCAACTCACACACGACTCAGTGTTATTATAGAGAGCTTTCATTATGTTAACTAACTTGTCTGGTATACCATATGATCTCACAATGAACCACAAATTATGACAATCAACAGAATTAAATCTCTTTGAAATCAACAAAGCTAGTAACCAAAGATTTCTGAAATTCTAAACATTTCTCAGAATCTGCCTGAGTGAAAATATCTAATCCACAGATCCCCTACCACAATGAATCCACGTTGCTCATCACACAATTGCCTGTCAACTAGATTCTTAATAGTATTAAGCACAGTCATGAAAATAACGTTACCGAAACAGAGTGTAGGCTGATGGACCTATAGAGGGTGTCTCAAAAATATAGGTACAAACTTTTAGGGGAGGTAGATAACATATGAAGGAATGAGAATTGCGTAGGAACCCATAACCGGAAACGTCACCGTAAGTCAATAGGAGGTGCTGTTCATCAGTGTGCTAGAGGGGAAATTTCGGATTTCCTCATTCGAGTGGTAGTCAGCTGATGAAGAGCATGCAAAGGTATTCGAACAGGGAGCTGGCAGACATGCACTTAGTGTATGGAATAACTGAGGGCAACGGACCAGCCGCTCAACGAATGTATCAAGAACGCTTCCCACACAGCCGTACCGGGCCACCGTTTGTTTGCACATGCGCAACAAAATTTGTGCGAATATGGGTCATTAAGAGGTAGCATAAGTGAAGGCAGGCCATCTAGTACGCCATTTGTAATAATTATGTCAAATAAATGTTTTCCCATTAATCACTGTCTTGTGTCCTTTCAGATCTTACCTCTGTTACCACTTTCCCATGACGTTTCCGGTTATGGGTTCCTATGCAATTCTCATTCCTTTAGATGTTATCTACCTCCCCTAAATGTTTGTACCTATATTTTTGAAATACCCTGTAATTATCACAAGAAATGCGATCTACTACTTTTTTAAAAAAGGGATAATAATAACTCTGGTAAAATCCTTAAGAACCATGCCTTTATCATAAAAGATATTAAAAATTTCAGTCATCCATGTGGTAACCGAAACCTTCCAACTCTAAGCATTTCCGTAGTAATTTCATCTACACCTGGGGATTTATGTAGTTTAAGTTTAGAAACAGCCAAACTAACTTCAGACTGTGTTATAGGGCCAACATTAAAGCCACCAATGAATCTATCATCATTGCAGACAATGGGAGGAGAACTAACCACATTGTTTAGAACATAACTGAAATGCTCAGCCCACCTTGCCATGACAGAATCCTCCCCTTCTATAACCTTACCTTGTTTATCCTTCAATTCCTGTATACCTGTCAGTTTTCTCCCACACAAAACATTAACTATCTGGTACAGCTCTCTGCTGTTGTGCTGTCTAACTACTTCCTCGGCTTTGTCAGCCAAACCATCAAGCCAAAGATTCTTATCAGCAGCTAACTGATCCTTTACACGTTTATTAAGTTCTCTGTAATGCTTTCTATTAGGACTAGTAGGGTATTGATTAAGGACATTCCTGCAGTTCTTTCTTTCTGAAATAAGCTCAAGTGCCTGATCACTCAGATAATTCTGTCTCCTCTGCTCCTTTTTTCCTAAAAGAGTTCTGTTAGTGTCCAAAAAAGCCTGTTTAAAATGATCCCATTCTTCCTCAACTTCAGTAGTAAGCATAACATGACTGTCATAATGACTAAGTAACCTATCATGGTAAGCTTTAGCTATAACTAGGTCTTTCAGAGCTTCAGAATTAAAGGTAAATTTTTTAACCTTAGCGCAACACTTCTTAAGTTTAAGTTGCATGGCACTTTTAACAAGGTAATGGTCACATCCAATTTCAGTTCCCCGGTATGCCCTGGTATTCCCAGCAGAACTAGCCCATTTGCTGTTAATTAATATATAATCATATTGTTTTGCAGCGCATCAGGTGAAACCCATGTGTATTTATATTTGTGGCAGTGTTTGTAGTAAATGTCAGTTATTCTGAAACCATTGAGTTTATTTACTTGTAGGATACATTGCATTTACCAATACCAAAATGAATTATCACCCCTCATCAAAGGGCATAGTCAGCACAAACTTTGGCGTTGAAGTCACCTAGAACAAGGATAATATCTCCTTTCTTAACAGAATTGAAAATATCCTGAAGTTGTCTGTAAAACCTATCCTTCTCATCCTCATTGGCATCCTCAGTGGGGGCATAACAGCAGGTAACATTCAAGTCTTTAATGCTCGTCTGAAATTTCGCTGTAAGAAGCCTTTCATTAATGCACTCATATCCTAGAAGAGCATTACTGACGTGCCTGCTGAGAAGCAGACCTACTGGTTACTGATGCTTATTTTCTTCCCTTCCTGAAAAGAGAATTTTAAAATCATTTTTAAGAATCTGACCTTTATCTGCCCATCTGGTATCTTGCAAACCGAGAATATGTAAATTATAACGGAGGAATTCTTGTGTCAGAACAGCAAGATAATAAGCTCTGTGCAGCGTCCTGACATTCCAACTACCTATGGAGAGAAAATGGTTAGTGGGATGTTTAAAGAAACTATGTTTATTGAGAGAGGGAATGCCAACAATATCAAGCAGCCCCCTAATCTGAGGTATGGGACAAAGACCTGTTCCCCCACCACTAAAGGTTGAAACCATCTGCATATTTGAACACTTCCTCCAATATAGAATTTGACGATGCCCATAGACGCGAGAGTTCAGGTGCCTGCAATCACCTCCTCAGGATTATCCACCAGCTGATAAAACATAACTTGTGAATCTATTCACTTGGGGCTGTCGTCCCACAAACAAACAGAAACCACAGCGGAAGATTTTCCCTCCACAGAAGCCCACCAGAGCAGCAAATTCAGGATCCATAATCACCTCTCCTCCCACTATCAAGCTCAAACCCTTATTCCAGTCGAGTCCGATAGGTTTATATAATCAGCACCAGACCCTGTGTGTTGACCGCTCCTCAGCAGTGTAAAAAAAAAGTAGCCACCACTCTGGCAGCCCTCCCTGCCATTCACTTCCACAAGAGAGTATCTGTTTTGAAATGTACTAACGGCCTGCACAACGAGAAGGCGAGATGAAAATTTTTAAAGCTAAGTGCTTATAGTGAAAAATAAAAAAAATGCCAATAAGTTAAAAAAATTAAATTTTATATATGCCCTAAAATGTAGAAAATGATCCTAAAACGCATATTGATAGTGCAATTAGTCAATGAATTCATAATCACTTCAAAGTAAGATAGGACACTAGTTTACCTACTCAACAAGATGGGGCGGGGGTGGCTCAGTCAGTAGCGCGCCAGGCTCGTAATCTGAAGTTCCCAGGTTCGAGTCCCAGTTGGGTCAGTGTTGAGATTTATCTCTGCAAAATTCCCCGCCCTGCCCACGGTCAGTAGGGGACACCGATGGGCTTGGAAAGGCCACCATCCATCGGACGGGATGTTAAGCCCCGTATGCCCCATGTGCGGGAGAGCCATACCCTGTGCACGTAAAAGAACATGCTGGATGGCCTTGACGGGAGGCTACCATCTGTCTCCCAACAGCTGTTCCAGTGGGTACCCTCCCCCAACCTTCTCTGAGCCTTAGGGGTCCATGTGACCTGGCCATTTAGCCCATGGTGTGCAAAAAAGTGCCGCTCAGAGGTAAAACAACCCAAACAACTCAACAAGATTGTTGGTTTCCTATCTACCTTTGAAGGGAATGCGAATTAAGTGACTGATTGCACCATCAATAGCTTTACGTTTATTTTCTACTTTTTAGGGCACATATAGGAATATAGGTATTTTTTTCAATTTTTTAATTTACTTATAATCTAGTGAGTTATTGTAGAGTTTTGTGTGTATTTCATATTATTGTAGGATATATTTCATAAACAAACGTATTTCATAAACGTATTTATTTCTACAAATTACATCGATTATCCGGAACAAAATATTCTCTGACATTCACAATAATACATAAATAATAATACATAATATATAAAAATAAATAAGCAAAAATAAGAACACAAAGGAAATGAAACAATAATATGTTTTCAATCTTGAAACCAAGGGGCAGACTATCTGCCTGTCCAGGAATCAAAAGATTCTACCACTGAACACTTTCTAGTGGCGGTGGCAACACTGTGGTATGACTTGAAAAACTAGGAAGAAATAAATAAATGCTAACTAGCATTTTATATTCCAAATATTTAATGTTAAAATCATATTCCTTTAAACCTTTTTCAAACAATGAGAGTCTTTTTTCCATCCTCAAATTATAATTAGGTAAATTAAAATTTTTGGTGCGAGTAAAGAAAATGATGCTTCATAATACTTTTATGAAGCAAAGGCATAACCACATTTATCCAACTCTTTTTGAATTATAAGGTAAAATTAAATGTGAAATCCATTGCTGATTAATAAACAGAAATAACAGAATCTTATAAAAACAGATTTGTCTAATTTAATAGAAGTGATTGGTATTTAACATATTTATAGAAGAAAAAGATTTTACATTAAAGGCTAATTTATAAATTTTTTATGTACAAAGCAAAAATTTTTTAAATTGTGCCCATAATCACTATCCCAGCTACATATACCGTATTGAATAATCGAATATACCCAAGCATAATAGAGTAAAATGAAAAATTTTCTTGGCATAATTTTCTTTAAATAGTATAATCTATACAAGATAATCCTCAGTTTTTTAGTTAAAACATTTGCCTGCGATTTCCATTTCAAATCCTGATCTATAATTACACTTAGATATTTTAAATTGGGCACTTTTTCTAAATATGGACCATCACAATACTGATGGTTACCACAGATAGTGTTATGATACCTTAAACAAAATCAACATTATTCCCAATGAGATTAAATAATATAAATTTAGTTTTTTGAACATTTAAGGATAATTTATTTAAATGGAACCAGCAATTAATTTGCGTTAAATCCGACTGAACTATAAACTTTAAATCTGTTATATTGTTGGCTGAATAAACAATGGCTGCATCATCTGCATAACAAGTGATCCATTAAGGTTAAGATTACAAAAATATTAAAATAAATTAAAAACATCACAGGACCTAAAACTGAGCCTTGTGGTACACCTGCATTAATTGTCTTATAATCACTAATCTGAGGCTCAATATAGACAGCTTGTTTTTTATTTTTCAAATAACTTTTAAACCATTGTAGACAAATATCTCTTATGCCATCAATATAAAGTTTATTCAACAGAAGCTCATGGTTAACTGTGTCAAATGCCTTTTTAATATCGAGAAAAACAGCTAGGGTTTTTTGCCTTCATTAATACTTTTAAAAATTTTTCCAGTTATATCTAATACATCTTGTTCAGTATTTTTGTTTTCTCTAAAACCAAACTGAGAATCACGAAAAAAATTTTGCTTTTCACAGAAGACAATAATTCTCTTTTTAAAATTCTTTTAAATCATGTTTGAAAATATTGGTAGCACAGATATTGGTCTATAATTATTTATCAGATTTCTGTCTCCTGACATTTGAATACGGTAAAAATAATAAATAAAAAATAAATACCCCCTGAAGCAGCTGCTTGCCACAGAGGTCTGACAGGAGCCTAAATCATCATAAAAGAATCCATTCTAGGTTGAAATATTTGTTAGATGTGTCAAAATGTGAACATGGTATTTACAGAAGATTTTTAGCATTTTAACAGTTATCCCATCCTGACGCACTGTTTTGTTGTTATCTGAGTTACTTATTATATTAGTTAGTTCTTGTCAGTAGCATCATTGAAAAAGACAGAATTTTGTTATTGTCTTAAAGCAAATTGATTGTGGAATATATTGGAATTATTCATTTGTTGATCTGTATTATCATCCAAAATAGTGAAACCAGAATTCATTTCATTAACTAAGGTAGTAGAAGTTTTGCTTTCAGGTAAAACTTTTGTGTTCCGTTTCACACCAAGTATATTATTTATGAACTTCCATTGCTTCTTTTTATCATTTCTGCAATTGTGAATTTATCAGAAAAAAATTTATTTTTAACCTCCTTAATCCTATTTTTTGCAAATTTAGAATAATTTCTATAGTGCAATTCAAACTGACTTATTTCAGGATATTTCTTACATTGCTTATGAAGCCTTTCTTTTTCATTTATGCAAAAAATTAGTTCATCTGTAATCCATGGTTGCTTACCTTTAAAAATTTGTTTATTACTCCTTCTTACATAGCTTATTTTTTGAGTAACCTTAGAGAAACAGTTAGTATACATAGTGTTAAAATCCCCATCAATTTCAACAATATTATTGAAATCTATGTTCTTAATATGTTTTTCAAATATTATGTAATCAACTGATCTCATTGCATAATTACTCCTTCCTCTATTAGCCCTTTCTAATTTTAAATCAGCGTTACATATTATAGGAATATGATCTGTAAGAGGATATTGATAGATAGCCACTTCATAAACAAACCCAGAGCCATTGCTAACAAAAAGATGGTCAATACAGCTTGAACTAACTTGTGTTACTCTAGTGGGTATATCTACACACTGTTCAAAACCAGTTAGAGTACTTATATAGTCAGATCAAACCCAGAATCTTGAATTAAATCAATGTTTAAATCCCCCACCAAGAACATGTTCTTAGAAGTTATTGATCTTAAATATGTCTTTAATTCTCTGTTAAAAGTATCAATATTAATAGTATGAGATCTGTAGATAAGAATAATAGAAGTATTTAAAACTGAGTCAAGCAAGTGAACACCCTCAGCACCAATCAGGTGAAATTCTTCTTGTTGAAAATGAAAGTCATCAGCTCTCACATAGAGAATCACATCACCTGATTTGTTTGAAACTCTGCACTGATAGTACATATTGGGTTGTTTTACCTCTGAGCGGCACTTTTTTGCACACCATGGGCTAAATGGCCAGGTCACATGAAGCCCGAAGGCTCAGAAAAGGTTGGGGGAGGGGACCCACTGGAATAGCTGTTGGGAGACAGATGGTAGACTCCCGTCAAGGCCATCCAGCGTGTTCTTTAACGTGCACAGGGTATGGCTCTCCCGCACACGGTGCCACGGCTTAACGTCTCATCCGACGGACGGCGGCCTTTTCAAGCCAATCGGTCTGATAGTACATATTAAACTCTTTAATTTTATACAGATCAACTTCTTCTTTATCTATCCATATTTCTGACAGGAAAATCAAATCCAAATTCTGAAGAACATCCTCAAGAATCAACAAAAGTTTAGCAAAGTTTTGTCTAATACTTCTAATATTGAAGTGAATAAAATTAAAATCTGCATTTCTCTCATGCAAAAATTTTTGGAAGTCATCTTGACTCTCAAGCACAGAAGTTTTATGTTTAGAAAGCATGTACTTTGTCATATCATCAAATGTGTGTAGAGTCATTGCAGAGATTTTAAGTCTTCAATAATCTTTAGCACTAAAGATTCTTCAAATAGAAATTTTCAAATTTTCAAATCACATTAATTAATACTGATTAAGTTGCATTTTTTGTTTACCCTGGCGACAATGTCCGATTGCGACTGTCTATGGGTATCAGCAGGAAGCTCAATAGAGAGAGAGAGAGTTGGTCCCCATCCCAAATGTAAAAATTATTTGAAAATTAATTTATTGTAAATAATGCTAGGCACGCGGAAAATTAATGTTTTTGCTTAGCGAAATTTATTTTGGTTTTCTATTCCTTTATGTTCTCTTTTGAGTTCGGATGAGAGTCATTTATTAACATAAAAAAATTTTAATTTGTTTTTTGAACACTTATTTTTTCTGCGTTTCGCTCTCACGAATCCTTAATTATATTATGGTCAGGGCTTAACTTATGTATAAGCTAATTAAGTTGCATAGGAAGAAATGAAGCTCACTACAGTGATATATATTTGTAGTAATCAGGTGCAGAAAACCCGCCCATTTTCGTCCCATACTCGAACTCTGGATCTCCAGGCTACACGCCAGTTTTTTTTATTTTTTGATTTGCGACATATAGGACAGAGAAGAATCCTAGAAGCTATTGCTAGCTCTTACATGCCTTCTCATACAAGGACATGCCCTACTACGACCGAAGTCACTGCTGACCACTGCCTTAGTTAGAACTAACACAACACACAAAGTTTGCCTTGCTGGAACAGTCGCTAGCTTCCTAACCACTATGCCAGTAAACTTACTCTACCACTTGAGCTAAGGCGGGGTAGTTCACACTTGCTTAAGAAAGGTTGTGATGGTTGTGCTGTGAAGTTTTTACCATGAGATTCTAAGTGTCGGGAGCACTCATGCGCTGTTCACACCGAAGACAACCAACCACATTGCCAGTAACATAAGCTCACTGGACAAAAAAATTAGTCATCTCCCGCCATAAGAAGGTTATGTCCGCTCAGCAACAGAGGGCGCACGAGTAATAAACGAGTCCTACAAAGAGATGTGCTGTGCGCTACGGGGTTCATAGAGTGAAAAGAAGTGGTTGGTGCCACGTGTGTATTAGTCGCTCCGTGAAACATGGGTCAGGAAAAGATGTGAATGAGTGGCAAAAAGGTGTTATTGCGTTTGGTCAAGCCAAAGGGCATAGGGTACAAGAGATGCTGCCTTTGCAGGAGTGTCGAAACGCACTGTCCAAAGGGTCTTCCAGCAGTGGCGTACATCACCGTCCACCGCTAATCGTCGCCAGAACTACGGCAGAAAGACTGTGCTCACCGATTGGGACCACCCCATCCATAGGCATAGGGTACAAGAGATGCTGCCTTTGCAGGACCACCCCAATCCATCTTGGGACCACCCCAATCCATAGGGCATAGGGTCCAACAATTGGGACCACCCCAATCCATAGGGTACAAGAGATGCTGCCTTTGCAGGACCACCCCAATCCATAGGGCATAGGGTACAAGAGATGCTGCCTTTGCAGGAGTGTCGAAACGCACTGTCCAAAGGGTCTTTCAGCTGTGGCATACATCACCGTCCACCGCTAATCGTCGCCAGAACTACGGCAGAAACACTGTGCTCACCAATTGGGACCACCATAGTGTATCATGCACTGTTAGAGCAAACCGCTTTACAACGAGGCAGGAATTGCTCCAGTCAGTCAATGCAGGCCTACAACAAGCTGTTTCCGAATGAACACTCTGAAGGGATTGGGTTGGGTTGTTTTACCTCTGAGCGGCACTTTTTTGCACACCATGGGCTAAATGGCCAGGTCACATGGACCCCGAAGGCTCAGAGAAGGTTGGGGGAGGGGACCCACTGGAACAGCTGTTGGGAGACAGATGGTAGCCTCCCGTCAAGGCCATCCAGTGTGTTCTTTAACGTGCACAGGGTATGGCTCTCCCGCACACGGGGCCACGGCTTAACGTCCCATCCGACGGACGGCGGCCTTTCCAAGCCCATCAGTGTCCCCTACTGACCGTGGGCAGGGCGGGGAATATTGCGGAGATAAATCTCAACACTGACCCAGCTGGGACTCGAACCTGGGAACTACAGATTACGAGCCTGGCGCGCTACCGACTGAGCCACCCCCGCCCCACTCTGAAGGGAACTGCATGCCATGGATATCTGGAGCAGAGAACCCATGTTAACAGCTCTGCACAAGGCTGCATGGCTACAGTGGGCGCGGCACCACAAAGACTGGACTGTCGACTCTTGGAAGCATGTGATCTGATCAGATGAGTCGTTGTTTTTGTTTGTACTCGAATGATGCGAGGCGATGGGTACATCGTAAGCCACATGAAGCCTTACATGCAGACTGTGTGCAAGATTCTGTTCAAGCTGGAGGAGGCTCTGTGATGTTCTGGGGGTGTTTCACGTACGATGGTTGTAGTGACGTCACACTTGAACCAGAAGGGCTATATGGAGCTACTGGACGACCACATGTTGCGTTTTGTGCAGCATCTCCACAGTGAACACCAGAAGGATATCCCAGTCTTCCAAGATTGGATTGGATTGTTTTACCTCTGAGCGGCACTTTTTTGCACACCATGGGCTAAATGGCCAGGCCACAAGGACCCCGAAGGCTCAGAGAAGGTTGGGGGAGGGGACCCACTGGAACAGCTGTTGGGAGACAGATGGTAACCTCCCGTCAAGGCCATCCAGCGTGTTCTTTAACGTGCACAGGGTATGGCTCTCCCGCACACGGGGCCACGGCTTAACGTCCCATCCGACGGACGGCGTCCTTTCCAAGCCCATCGGTGTCCCCTACTGACCGTGAGCAGGGCGGGGAATTTTGCGGAGATAAATCTCAACGCTGACCCAGCTGGGACTCGAACCTGGGAACTACAGATTACGACCCAGTCTTCCAAGACGATAATTGTTATGTGCATAGGGCTCGAAGTGTGTCGGATTGGCACAACGAGCATTCTGAAGCCTTTGAACATCTCGATTGGCCCGCCAAATCCCCGTATTTGAATCCCATAGAAAACTTGCGGGACTATTTGGGGCAACGAGTGAAATGCCATACCAGCCATCCAGCCAATCTGGCCGAACTGCAGCACTTGCTGCTGGAAGAGTGGATGAATATTGATATGCACTACATTCGCACACTGGTGGCATCCATGCGAGACAGGATTTCGGCTGTTCTTCGGTCGCACGGAGGCGTTATGCGCCATTAGATGACATTCAGCCAGGGGTGACTAATTTTTTGTCTTGTGAGCTTACTTTCAGTTATTCAGATGCTCAAAGCTACGTATGGAAAAAACCGCTCTAGTATAGACCTGCAACTAATTTTGTAGAAAGGAATGAAGCTCATTACAGTGATATTCATTTGTAGTACCGTATTTCTTCGATTTTAAGACGCCCTTTTTTTTTCCACATAAACGTCTCTAAAAACGGGGTGCGTCTTAGAATCGATGGCGTCTTCGAAACGTAGAAAAAGACGGCTCAGAAGAATCAGACTCGGATATTGATTCAGAAGGAAGCGATGAATAGCATACTTACTGATAAATAAGTACTATTGTTCTTCGTAAATTGGATTCTATTATAATAAAAATATTTGTCCGTGGCCGAGTGGTTAGAGCGCTTGGCTACTGATCTACGGGACCTGGGTTCGAGCCCCGGGTAAGGCATGGATGTTCGTGTTGTTTTCTGCTAAGGGCCTGCCATCCTCTCAGATCTTCTACTATGGCATATAAACTGACAGGCTCCTGTCAGACCTCTGTGGCAAGCAGCTGCTTGAGGGGGTATTTATTTTATTTTTTTTTTATATTTTAGCAATTTATTTTATTTTTTTTTTCTTAGAATCAAAGCTTTTTGTCTGTTGGTGGTGTTGAAATTAAGGTGCATCTTAGAATCGATGGCGTCTTAGAATCGAAGAAATACGGTAATTATGTAAGGGCGAAAAAAATTCAACCATTTGCCTCCCGGGTGCTAGCTCAGGATCTCCTGGTTATATGCCTCAGTTTCACGTGGTAAGAGCTTCCCAGCACAACAATCACAACCTTTATTAAGCAAGTATGACTTGCCCCCATCTTAGCTCAAATGATAGGGCAACTAGTGTGTAAACCAGTAGATCCTGCATTACGGTCAGGGAGGCGAAAGAAATTAGTTTCGCTGATGAGGGGAATTCCAGCCCACACCTCCCAGTTACGTCCCAAGGGTTTTGAGCACTAAGCTTTCACCTGTTCTGTCATTCATCAACCATTTTGCGACTTTTAAAATTTTCCAACATTGAGCAACACTCTTTCCAGCCTGTGACTTCTTAAACGACAATGTCGGGAAGATTTAAAAGTCACAATAAGTAAATAAATAATGGAGCTGGTATTAGTTTAGCGGTTAGAACTTCTGGCATGGAACTAGGAGACATGGGTTCGAGTTCCACTCATCAGTTGACACTCATTTTTTCCACACAAGTGTATATTTCGACTTTTGAATTTTAGGGGACTCTTAAATTTGCCATAGCTCAGAAGAAAAGTTAAAAATTGCCATTCCTCCGAATTTCAAAGTACAGGCCCTGATTTTATGGTATGATGTATATGTTACCGCTAAAGCTCGAAAGCCGTTAATGTGCACATTATCTAGCTAATCTGCAGATTAACTGATTTGCTCCGTTAACGTGCGGAATCAAGAGTTTTCCGCATTTTACCTAGGTAATGTGCACATTAACGGCTTCCGTATCGTTAAAGTTCAAAAGTTTGTTTCTCTCATAGTGGTGAATCTCTTGAATATGAATCTTCGTGTCACGTGATTCACTCGTCCGCATTATAAAAAACGCCCCGGATGAGCGGAGGCCAAGTGAGAACGAATCGGTAAAGTGATTCATTCTTGATAACGAATCACTAAAATGATTCGTTCTCACTTGGCCTGCTCATTTTGGGGGCGTTTTTTATAATTCGGACGACTGATTCATGTCGACAGAGGGATGACCCTGGTTTCAACTCTACTCTCGGACACTAGATAAATAATATTATGTTAATTTAAGCGTACAGAAACGTTCCTGTTGTTCCAGCAAAGATCTTATTTTCACTTTAACGAGTGCCTAGTAGGTAATGTGCAGATTATCCAGGTAATTTGCAGATTACCTAGGTAATTTGCAGATTACCTAGGTAATTTGAGAAATGAAACAATTTTCCTCACGTTAACGGATCACCCTAGTTAATCTGCACAATACCTAGATAATCTATAGAATAACTGATTTCTGCACTTTAGCGGTAACATATACACGGTTACTGTATTCGCGAATGCACTTACGACGAACGACATAAATATTCTTATATTGAATCAATAATTATTTTTAACTTCCACTGAAAAATTCTCCGTTGCTGGCCATGGCGTTATCAGTTAATGCACATGCAGATGTAAACATTACTGGCATCATGAAAACCTCAGAGTTATACTGTCCTAATTTTTAAATGCGAAATTGACTGTCGACAGTAGAGCATGCATATGTAAACATGTTCTTTGCATGTCCTCTTTCAGGTAAAATTACGTGCTCTACTGAATATAGCAGTATTGCTTCATGTTTTTGTTTATATTGACATTTCAAATTGCAAACAATAATTAAAACTCTCATGAATCTCTGTTTTAAATTAATATAAATTTTTTATGTGGGGGAACTATAGATATATGAGGAAGATTTAAAAAGTTCTTGACATGCACCTGCAGAAAAAAGAATCATTGCATTTCATCATCATCATCATCATCATCCTCAAGCAGCCATGGGCTACGGAGGTCCAACCAGACCGCGCAGTTTAATTCTCCAAGCATATCTGTCCTGAGCTACATCTGCTGCATTCGGCCACTGTACACCAATTCTAACAAGGTCCTGTTTGACATTGTCTGCCCACCGGATCCTAGGTCTCCCCCTCCTTCTGAGGCCTCTAGGCACACTGTTCATAACCCTATTCGCCAATCTATAATTATCCATACGGGCAACATGGCCAAACCAGCGGAGTCTCTCTCTGCACAATATGCTGCTTAAAGGAGGTTGCAGACTCCTTTGCCTAACCTCATCATTAGTTACAAAGTTAAACCACCTAATACCCAAGATACTGCGTAAGCATCTAGAATCAAAAGCATCTAGTTTCCTGTTATCTTGCTTACACAGCATCCAAGTTTCACTACCATAACTAACCCTAGAAAGAACCAAACTATTATACAGTCTAATTTTAGTCTTTAGGTGTATACGCCTATTTCTCCACAATCTCCATAGATTCTTAAAAGTCCCGGCAGCAATACCTATTCGTCTGTTAATCTCATGCCGCACATCACCAGTATCAGTTACGCAGCTCCCAAGGTAAATAAACTGTGACACCTGCTCAAGACTGCAACCATTCAGATTAACTGAATCACAACCTGCCTGACCAATTTTCATCACTTTAGTTTTCTCTCTGTTTATAACCAAACCTACTCTACTACCAGTCTCATCAACAGTTCGAATGAAAGAGTTCATCTCATCAACATCATTTGCCAAAAGAGCCAAATCATCAGCATAATATAAATCAGAAATTTTCGTATCTCCAGCCCATTTAAGGCCAAAAGCTTTCCCTTGAAGTGAATTTCGCATAACATAATCAACAACCAAACTAAAGAGAAAAGGAGACAAAATGCACCCTTGTCGAACACCAGAAGTAATGCTAAACCAATTGCTACAAGACTTACCAACTCTCACACATGACTCAGTGTTATTATAGAGAGCTTTCATTAGTTAACTAACTTGTCTGGTACACCATATGATCTCACAATCAACCACAAATTATGACGATCAACAGAGTCGAAAGCCTTTTTGAAATCAACAAAGCTAGCAACCAAAGGTTTCTGAAACTCTAAACATTTCTCAAGAATCTGCCTAAGTGAAAATATCTGATCTACACATCCCCTACCACTTCTGAATCCACATTGCTCATCACGCAATTGACTGTCAACCAGATTCTTAATTCTATTAAGCACAATCATGGAAAGAACTTTACCTGGAACGGAGAGTTGGCTGATACCCCTATAGTTATCACAAGAACTGCAATCACCTTTTTTGAAAATAGGGATAATAATAGCTCTGGTAAAATCTTTAGGAACCATGCCTTTATCATAAAAGTTATTCAAAATTTCAGTCATCCAAATGGTAACTGAAACCTTCCCAGCTCTAAGCATTTCCATAGTAATTTCATCCACCCCTGGAGATTTATGAAGTTTAAGTTTAGAAATAGCCAAACTAACTTCAGATTGTGTTATAGGGCCAACATTAAAGCTGCCAATGCATCTATCATCATTGCAAACAATGGGAGTAGAACTAACCACATTGTTTAGAACATCACTGAAATGCTCAGCCCACCTAGCCATGACAGAATCCTCACCTTCTATAACCTTGCCTTGTTTATCCTTCAATCCCTGTATACCTGTTCGCTTTCTACCACACAAAACATTAACTATCTGGTACAGCTCTCTGCTGTTGTGCTGTCTAACTGCTTCCTCAGCTTTGTCAGCAAGGCCATCAAGCCAAAGATTCTTATCAGTAGCTAACTGATCCTTTACACGTTTATTAAGTTCTTTGTAATGCTTTCTATTAGGACTAGTAGGGTACTGATTAAGGACATTCCTGCAATTCCTTCTTTCTGAAATAAGCTCAAGTGTCTTATCACTTAAATAATTCTGCCTCCTCTGCTCCTTTTTACCTAAAAGAGTACTGTTAGTTTCCAAAAAAGCCTGTTTAAAATGGCCCCATTCTTCCTCAACTTCAGTATTAAGCAAACCATGACTGTCATAATGACTAAGTAACCTATCATGGTAAGCTTTAGCTATAACTGGGTCTTTCAGAGCTTCAGTATTAAAGGTAAATTTTTTAACCCTAGCACAACACTTTTCAAGTTTAAGTTGCAAGACACTTTTAACAAGGTAATGGTCAGATCCAATTTCAGCTCCCCTATATGCCCTGGTATTTCTAACAGAACTAGCCCATTTGCTGTTAATTAATATATAATCAATCATATTCTTATGCAGCCCATCAGGTGAAACCCATGTGTATTTATGTATGTCGCGGTGTTTGTAATATGTGTTAGTTATTCTGAAACCATTTAGTTTACTTACCTGTAGGAGACGTTGCCCATTGCCATTGCAGCTACCAATACCAAAAGGGCCTATTACTCCTCCCCAAAGGTCAGAGTCGGTACCAACTTTGGCATTGAAGTCACCAAGAACAAGGGTAATATCTCCTTTCTTGACAGAATTCAAAATATCCTGAAGTTGTCTATAAAACCTATCCTTCTCATCCTCATCAGAATCCTCAGTGGGGGCATAACAGCAGATAACATTCAAGTCTTTAATGCTTGTCTGAAATTTTGCTGTAAGAAACCTTTCATTAAGGCACTCATATCCTAGAAGAGCATCACTAGCATGTCTGCTGAGCAGCAGACCCACGCCTTGGTGATGCTTTCAATCCTCCCTCCCTGTAAAGAGAAATTTAAAGTTATTTTTAAGTATCTCACCTTTACCTGTCCATCTGGTCTCTTGCAAGCCTAGAATATCTAGGTTATAGCGCTGGAATTCCTGCATGAGGACATCAAGAGAATAATCTCTATGTAATGTCCTCACGTTCCACGTTCCTGCAGAGAGAAAATGATTAGTAGGATTTTTAAAGAAATTAGGTTTATTGAGATTGGTAGGACCAACAATATCAAACAGCCCCCTGATCACAGGCATGGGGCAAAGACCTGTTCCTCCTCCGCTAAAGGCTGAAGTCACCGATGCTGGTAGGAACTTCAGGCACCACCTTTTCAAGTGGACTTTTTCAAGAACCATATGGCCTGCCTGAGACACATTACTCCAGTTTAGGCTTGACGATGCCCAACTAGCTAAGTAAGGTTCAGGTACCTGCGATGGCCTCTGATTAGGATTATCCACCAGCTGATATAAGGTATCCCATGCCTCTGTTCACTTAGAGCTGACAACCCAGAAGCAAACAGAAAACACAGCGGCAGACTCTCCCTCAACAGAGGCCCACCAGTGCAGCAAGTCCAGGATCCATAATCAAGCTCAAATCCATAAACAAGTCCAGTCTAGTATGTATAAATGGTCAGCACCAGGACCCTGTGAAGTTGACCACTCCTCAGCAGGGTTGAAAAAAAAGGAAAAAAGTGGCCATAGATGACCAGATCAGTAGGCCATACTGAACTGGCAGCCCTCCCCTTCCGTTCCTTTCCAAAAGAGAATATCTCTTTTGAAAGGTACTAACGGTCTGCACCACGAGAAGGCGGGGTCGGACATTAGGTGCTAGAGCTGTTCGGTTCTGTGCATCATCACTGGGGATTGGTACAGAGCTCTCCTTCCAGTTTACGCCTAGCTACCATTTACACCTCACCAAAACTTTTACTGTCCTTCAACGGGTGGGTGTGGCTCAGTCGGTAGCGCGCCAGGTTCGTAATCTGTAGTTCCCAGGTTCGAGTCCCAGCTGGGCCAGCGTTGAGATTTATCTCCGCAAAAATTCCCCGCCCTGCCCACGGTCAGTAGGGGACACTGATGGGCTTGGAAAGGCCGCCGTCCGTAGGATGGGACGTTAAGCCGTGGCCCCGTGTGCGGGAGAGCCATACCCTGTGCACGTTAAAGAACACGCTGGATGGCCTTGACGGGAGGCTACCATCTGTCTCCCAACAGCTGTTCCAGTGGGTCCCCTCCCTCAACCTTCTCTGAGCCTTCGGGGTCCATGTGACCTGGCCATTTAGCCCATGGTGTGCAAAAAAGTGCCTCTCAGAGGTAAAACAACCCAACCCAACTGTCCTTCAAAGTACTTCCTGTAGCATTTATGTAAAGTTGAGATGTCTACGGCAATTCTAGAATGCTTGGTGGTACTTCTGTTGGAGAATACTCCAGAACTCTGATTGAACCCATTTTGTAAGCTATTGCAGTCTTGAAAAAGGCTTCCCAGCAGATTCCTTTTTAAATTTTTAGAAACAACCAAAAATCGCTTGGCACAAGATCCGGTGAAAATGCAGGATGGCGTAGCTGTTTAATTTTTTTCCTCATGCAGATTGCCTGCAACTTTTCGGGTTTTGTGAGTACTGGCGTTGTCATGAAGAAGGAGAACATTGGCATGCCCGTTGTTGGACGCTGCTACTTCATCTCCTTAACCGTTTTGGGTTAAACTATTTGGTGTAGATTGGTCGTTTATAGTCATTTTTTCAGGTAAGGTGTCCATGGCTACCACTATTGCAAATTGAAAAAAAATGTGAACATCCTCTTCCTCGAGCGAAAGTCTTCTCGGAGGATATGGGGACGCGGTTCATCTTCTGCAATCCAAACACAGATGTCGATCTTTGAGTTGTATAATAATAAAATTACTTCTCATCACCTGTGATAATATCTGTTAACCGTTTGGGCAGGGGCGGGGATGGCTCAGTCGGTAGCGCGTCAGGCTCATAATCTGTAGTTCCCAGGTTCGAGTCCCAGCTGGGTCAGTGTTGAGATTTATCTCCGCAAAATTCCTTACCCTGCCCACGGTCAGTAGGGGACACCGATGGGCTTGGAAAGACCGCCGTCCGTCGGATGGGACGTTAAGCCGTGGCCCTGTGTGTGGGAGAGCCATACCTTGTGCACGTTAAAGAACACACTGGATGGCCTTGACGGGAGGCTACCATCTGTCTCCCAACAGCTGTTCCAGTGGGTCCCCTCCCCCAACCTTCTCTGAGCCTTCGGGGTCCATGTGACCTGGCCATTTAGCCCATGGTGTGCAAAAAAGTGCCGCTCAGAGGTAAAACAACCCAACCCAAATCCCAGGTTCGAGTCCCAGCTGGGTCAGTGTTGAGATTTATCTCCGCAAAATTCCTTACCCTGCCCACGGTCAGTAGGGGACACCGATGGGCTTGGAAAGACCGCCGTCCGTCGGATGGGACGTTAAGCCGTGGCCCCGTGTGTGGGAGAGTCATACCCTGTGCACGTTAAAGAACACGCTGGATGGCCTTGACGGGAGGCTACCATCTGTCTCCCAACAGCTGTTCCAGTGGGTCCCCTCCCCCAACCTTCTCTGAGCCTTCGGGGTCCATGTGACCTGGCCATTTAGCCCGTTATGTGCAAAAGAGTGCCGCTCAGAGGTAAAACAATCCAACCCGTTTGGGGCCACTAGGTTCAAACATTGTCAACATCTTGCACGAATCGACTGTAGCCCATTTTTGCTGTTCTGTCAGTTTGTGGGGTTCCCAATTGGCACAGATCTTTCGGAACTTTAAACGTTTATGAATAATTGTTTCCACACTGACATCTAAACTTATTACCTGAACGATGGATGATGTGGGTATTCTCCTTAACGAGTTCTAGAACAATAGCGATGGTTCTCTCGTTCACGGTCTCTTTCCGTCTTCCTGCACGAGGGAGGTATTCGAAGCTCTGCCGTCCTTCTCTGACTTTGCGCATCCATCCCGTAACAGTGCCATATAAACAGGCATGATCTCCATATACTTGCTATCGGCGTGAATTTTTTCCGCGTCGTCTCCAAGCTGCATCCTTCTGAAAATGTAAAATCTTTCCCGTTTTAGTAGGCTCCATAGAAACAATGCACAAATTTCGCAGACCGAACTTTACGCGTCTCGAAGACAGAAATGATGATACGGCTTTTGTTTTCAACACGTAATGACAGGTTTAGTTCAGGGGCGGGGGTGGCTCAGTCGTTAGCGCTCCAGGCTCGTAATCTGTAGTTCCCAGGTTCGAGTCCCAGCTGGGTCAGCGTTGAGATTTATCTCCGTAAAATTCCCCGCCCTGCCCACAGTCAGTAGGGGACACCGATGGGCTTGGAAAGGCCACCGTCCGTCGGATGGGACGTTAAGCCGTGTGCGGGAGAGACATACCCTGTGCACGTTAAAGAACACGCTGGATGGCCTTGACGGAGGCTACCATCTGTCTCCCAACAGCTGTTCCAGTGGGTCCCCTCCCCCAACCTTCTCTGAGTCTTCGGGGTCCATGTGACCTGGCCATTTAGCCCATGGTATGCAAGAAAGTGCCGCTCAGAGGTAAAACAACCCAACCCAGGTTTAGATCAGCCTTTCAAACAAGTTGTAGCGCGTGGTCACTTGTTGAAGTTCCTCGGTGATCTAGCAGTTATGACGCCGGACATGCCTCTGGGAGAAATGAGTTCGAATTTTTCAACCAATTTTTTTCAACTCATTATTTCAAGTGTTTATTGTCTACAGGACGTTTTCTTGTGATAATTTATTACCAAGTCCTATTTATTAAATTGGTTTAAATATTATTGAATTAGTATTAAAATGAATTGTACCTCATGGGCGATAAATCAGGAAAATACTGGAAGAAAAGTAATTTTTTTCACTTTCATTTTTTAAGAATTTTTTTATTCCTTTTTATTTGAACTTTCAGTGATGGAATTTGGCAAAAAAAAATCATTTTATTTTTTGTGTAATCCTAAAATATAAGTATTTGCTTTACTTTCGAAATAGTTTCAAAAGGAACTGAGTATAAAGTGACTTTGGCATATTACACAGTGACTACAACTTTCCTTTTTCGTCTTTATTGTTTCTTCTGTAAATTATGCATATGTTTTATCTGTACAGTTTGCTTTTTTTCGAGGTCCATGTCACCTGGCCATTTAGCCCATGGTGTTCAAAAAAGTGCCGCTCAGAGGTAAAACAACCCAACCCAACCCGAACACAGATTTCTTTCATCGGCCATAACTTTAATAATGTTTTGCCTCGTTACCCTTACTAGCATTCTCAAAAGTGTGTGTTGCAGTGGGGGGGGGGGGGATTTAGTTCACACAAAAAGCAATAGGGGGAGGCATGACACCGTGTTGCCCTTGAGAATGCTATCAGATGCCTCAAATGTTAGTTATAATATGTCGAAATCTTTTTTATTTCTTGTCCGGCAACGAACAATACAGATAGTTTTAAACACATTGGTTTCTCTTCATGCAATATCAGCGGTTGGGTTGTTTTACCTCTGAGCGGCACTTTTTTGCACACCATGGGCTAAATGGCCAGGTCACAAGGACCCCGAAGACTCAGAGAAGGTTGGGGGAGGGGACCCATTGGAACAGCTGTTGGGAGACAGATGGTAGCCTCCCGTCAAGGCCATCCAGCGCGAAGGGTTGGGTTGGGTTGTTTTGCCTCTGAGCGGCACTTTTTTGAACACCATGGGCTAAATGGCCAGGTCACAAGGACCCCGAAGACTCAGAGAAGGTTGGGGGAGGGGACCCATTGGAACAGCTGTTGGGAGACAGATGGTAGCCTCCCGTCAAGGCCATCCAGCGCGAAGGGTTGGGTTGGGTTGTTTTGCCTCTGAGCGGCACTTTTTTGAACACCATGGGCTAAATGGCCAGGTCACAAGGACCCCGAAGACTCAGAGAAGGTTGGGGGAGGGGACCCATTGGAACAGCTGTTGGGAGACAGATGGTAGCCTCCCGTCAAGGCCATCCAGCGCGAAGGGTTGGGTTGGGTTGTTTTGCCTCTGAGCGGCACTTTTTTGAACACCATGGGCTAAATGGCCAGGTCACAAGGACCCCGAAGACTCAGAGAAGGTTGGGGGAGGGGACCCATTGGAACAGCTGTTGGGAGACAGATGGTAGCCTCCCGTCAAGGCCATCCAGCGCGAAGGGTTGGGTTGGGTTGTTTTACCTCTGAGCGGCACTTTTTTGCACACCATGGGCTAAATGGCCAGGTCACAAGGACCCCGAAGACTCAGAGAAGGTTGGGGGAGGGACCCATTGGAACAGCTGTTGGGAGACAGATGGTAGCCTCCCGTCAAGGCCATCCAGCGCGAAGGGTTGGGTTGGGTTGTTTTGCCTCTGAGCGGCACTTTTTTGCACACCATGGGCTAAATGGCCAGGTCACATGAACCCCGAAGTCTCAGAGAAGGTTGGGGGAGGGGACCCACTGGAATAGCTGTTGGGAGACAGATGGTAGACTCCCGTCAAGGCCATCCAGCGTGTTCTTTAACGCGCACAGGGTATGGCTCTCCCGCACACGGGGCCACGGCTTAACGTCCCATCCGACGGACGGCGGCCTTTCCAAGCCATCGGTGTCCCCTACTGACCGTGGGCAGGGCGGGTAATTTTGCGGAAATAAATCTCAACGCTGACCCAGCTGGGACTCGAACCTGGGAACTACAGATTATGAGCCTGGCCATATCAGCGGTAAAAACGTCACAAACATATAAATTTCTGTACATTAATTGCTCCAAAAGAGCTGTGGAAGGAAGTAATAAATCTTTCTGCAAGAAAGTACTTGTTATATTTTGGTACTTAAAAATCCACTTGTAGACTGAGAGCTGTTTTTTATTTTAGTGATTCTTAAATAGAATAACTCAGAAGAAGTTTGGGGTTGTTTTACATCTGAGCGGCACTTTTTTGAACACCATGGGCTAAATGGCCAGGTCACATGGATCTCGAAGGCTCAGAGAAGGGTAGGGGAGGGACCCACTGGAACAGCTGTTGGGACACAGATGGTAGCCTCCCGTCAAGGCCATCCAGCGTGTTCTTTAACGTTGGATTATTTTACCTCTGAGCGGCACTTTTTTGCACACCATGGGATAAATGGCCAGGTCACATGGACCCCGAAGGCTCAGGGGGAGGAGACCCACTGGAACGGCTGTTGGGGGACAGATGGTAGCCTCCCGTCAAGGCAATCCAACGTGTTCTTTAACGTTGGATTATTTTACCTCTGAGCGGCACTTTTTTGCACACCATGGGCGAAATGGCCAGGTCACATGGACCTCGAAGGCTCAGAGAAGGTTGGGGGGGAGGGGACCCACTGGAACAGCTGTTGGGAGACAGATGGTAGCCTCCCGTCAAGGCCATCCAGCATGTTCTTTAACGTGCACAGGGTATGGCTCTCCCGCACACGGGGCCACGGCTTAGCGTCCCATCCGACGGACGGCGGCCTTTCCAAGCCCATCGGTGTCCCCTACTGACCGTGGGCAGGGCGGGGGAATTTTGCGGAGATAAAACTCAACGCTGACCCAGCTGGGACTCGAACCTGGGAACTACAGATTACGAGTCTGGCGCGCTACCGACTGAGCCACCCCCGCCCAATCTGTGTTCGACTCTCGGATAAGGAATGGATGTTTGTGTTGCTTTTTTGTTGGGTCCATTCTTCCTTACAGACCTACTATGGTGTATAAACTAATGAGAAGCTCCTGTCAGACTTCTGTGGCAAGCAACTACTTGAGGGAATAACTTATTTTATTCATTATATTTCATGCATTTTTCAAGAAATTTTAAAAATATCTCAAAAATGGAGAGAAAAATGTTTGCCAGGTCACAAGGACCCCCAAGAGCTGAGAGAAGGTTGTATAAGACCCATTGTAAGAGACCCATTGGAGAGCAGTTAGCAGACAGGTGGTGATCTCCAACCAAATCAGTCAGGCGTGTTCTTTAACGCACCAGGGTATGGATCTCTTGCGCACGATCATGACTTAATGTCCCATCCGACGGACGACGGCCTTTTCAAGCCCGTCGCTGCTCCCTTTCTCACTGTGGGTAGGGTGGGTATGTAAGGGGATAAATCTCAACGTTTTCCCAAGTGGGACTCGAACCTAGGAACTGCAGAATACGAGCTTAGCGCGCTTACCAATGGCCAAACCCCGCCGTGCGGAAATTACGATAAAATAGGTCATTTTTAGAAATAAAAGTGCTTTGTAAATGTGGCTGAAACGGGATAAATGATAAAGTGGAACACGACTGACATGCGAAGTTGATTATTCCATGTGTGAAAGCGAGTTCAGACTGGCACACAATACCGCTTCCTGGATCCGGTTGTGTAGATTCTAATCAAATTCATCTCCCATCGGGTTATTCCGTTTCTACCCTTCCTCTCAAAATCACCAGAATCAACTGATTCACTACTTCATAAATGTTACTCTCCCCACGCACGTACCTAGAATATAATTTCGTGGGAGTGGGGGGGGGGGGTGACGTTATAGAATATTGATTTTGGGTGCCCCGAGAATTCAGTTTCCAGGAGACTCAGAGAATATTTTGTTCGGGCGGTGGGAGGAATCTGTTAATAAGACTTGAGTAGAGTTTCCCAATTACTAAAATATTCCAACGATAAGAATAAGTTTAAATGATATTTTTTACGGAATAAGATTTTACAGTTTCTTCTCTTTAATCTTTCATAAGATATGGGGTTAAAATAAAATTATACAAAGACAACTGTTTTGGATTTCAAAGCAAGAAGATAAATTCGAGATTTCGCATAAGACCACAAATTCTTCGATTAAATTGCGAGGATATTTGATCGTAGGTAAGCAGCGAATGTGATCGCTTCAGTGTTCCCCTCTCACAGCGAGTAAATCGAGGCGAATCACTCAAAACTGTGGGGCGGAGGTGGCTTAGTCGGTAGCGCGCCAGGCTCGTAATCTGTAGTTCCCAGGTTCGAGTCCCAGCTGGGTCAGCGTTGAGATTTATTCTCCGCAAAACTCCCCGCCCTGCCCACGGTCAGTAGGGGACACCGATGGGCTTGAAAAGGCCGCCGTCCGTCGGATGGGGCGTTAAGCCGTGGCCCCGTTTGCGGGAGAGCCATACCCTGTGCACGTTAAAGAACAAGCTGGATGGCCTTGACGGGAGGCTACCATCTGTCTCCCAACAGCTGTTCCAGTGGGTCCCCTCCCCCAATCTTCTCTGAGCCTTCGGGGTCCATGTGACCTGGCCATTTAGCCATGGTGTGCAAAAAAAGTGCCGCTCAGAGGTAAAACAACCCAACTCAAAACTGTTTAAGAATGTCCATAATTGTAGTAATAGGGAAATTCAAGCATTTCTGATTGATTTATATATGTATATAAAAATCCAAATTAAACAACAAGCAAAACAGTAAATTTACAAAATGGAAGACTTATTTCAAAAACGAAATCCAGATTGTTTTTCAGATTCAATACTAAAAACGTTTGATTATTTTATCTCTGAACGGAAGTTTTGTACAAAGCAGGATAATGTCCAGGTCACAAGGAGACCAATGAATCAGAGTTATGTAAGGGAAGGAGATTCATTGGAAAGATGTTTTGAGACAGTTATATAGCCTGCTGTCAAGGCCATTCTGCATCTTATTCTTTAACGTGCACATGGTATGACTCTCATGCACGCGGAATCACGGTTTAGCATCCTATCAGACAGACGGCAGTCTTTCCGATCCGATTAGTGCCCTTTATTTCACTGCTTACACAGTGGGACGTAGCAGAGAAAATTAGATGCAGACACAATGGGGACTCGAACCTGGGAAGAGCAGATTACAAGCCTATCAGTACACCTTAATATTCCAATAGGGTCCACAGATCCCCCCCCTCCCACACACACACACACTTCCTTATCAAGAGTTTTAAGTCTGCGGACCCCTTAGTAACACAATGCACACGCAAGGCTCATCATTTCACATTTAAATTATCTGCATATGAAAAAAGAGATTGAAATAAAATAATTAATTTAAAATGTTTTAATGCATTTACCATGTTTAGAAAATGTTTAATATCTATTTACAATAGTTTTTTTTTTACCTCAATTGTTCCGCCTGGGACAGCGTTGAGATTACTCAGTCGGGCGTAAAGGTCTTCCTGTCCTGCAAAGAGAAAAGTCGCAAGAAGGGGAAACAGTGAGTCACAGTGAAATGGCTCATCGGTTGAGTGGGCAACATTATTGAAATTGATGTTGATGCCTCTGATGTAGCCTTGGACACGCACATCGAAAGAACAAATGGAAGTCGGGTAATTCGTGAAATGTATTTCCCACTGAAGATTGAAAATGCAGTCCCAAGTGGGTTGGCCTGGCAGGGATCACAATTTTGCTGCGTATTGTAGGATGGTTCATCAGTCTCAATATAAAGACTATGGACTGTGGACTGGTCAGGTGTAGAAGGCCCCCTGCAAAACGTGCAAACATGAATCCCGTGTAAACGTGGAGGGCCTGAAGATGGAGAGAGTCCAACACTTTCACCACCGAATCCCGGATGGTGTCGTATACCTGGTATCCGGTCCAGCTTCGACCAGGCAGGTGCACAGTACACGCAGAGCAAAGAACATCGGTACGCTGCCCAGGAGAGAGAAAAGCTCACCTGATGGATGTTCATTGGCAGTGTACCCTTGGACTTGAAATGGCGTATGTGTTGTAAAATGATCAATTTCCAGTTGAAGACGAGACCGAGAAACTTGGTCTCCACCACAACTGGAATGGTGATATCCCACAGCTGAAGCTCAGGATCCGGATGAAGATTACATTTGCATAAAGGTGCATGCAAGTGGTCTTCTATGGGTTGGGTTGGGTTGTTTTACCTCTGAGCGGCACTTTTTTGCACACCATGGGCTAAATGGCCAGGTCACATGGACCCCGCTGGCTCAGAGAAGGTTGGGGGAGGGGACCCACTGGAACAGCTGTTGGGAGACGAATGGTAGCCTCCCGTCAAGGCCATCCAGCGTGTTCTTTAACGTGCACAGTGTATGGCTCTCCCGCACACGGCGCCACGGCTTAACGTCCCATCCGACGGACGGCGGCCTTTCCAAGCCCATCGGTGTCCCCTACTGACCGTGGGCAGGGCGGGGAAATTTTGAGGAGGTAAATCTCAACGCTGACCCAGCTGGGACTCGAACCTGGGAACTACAGATTACGAGCCTGGAGCGCTACCGACTGAGCCACCCCCGTCTTCTATGGCGAGAACAAAAGGCCATTAGCCATCGCCTGAAACTGAGAGAATGTTCAGGGAAGATTGCAGTTGTCTTTCAATGACCCTCATGCTGGACGAAGAGCAAAAAATGCTAAAATCATCAACATAGAGGGAATTGCCTGAAGTTGGAGGAGATTGTCGAGTAATGGAATTTATCTTGACAGCAAAATGCGTAACACTCCGGAAGCAGTCTTGTGATACCCCCTGGGTTTGGCGGCAAAGAAAGAAATAGATTGTTGCCGACACGGACATGAAAGGAACAAGAAAAAAAATTAGAGATGAAGATCGCCATGTGACCTTTCAAGCCAAAGGCATGGAGGTCACGAAGAATGCCAAATCTCCAATCCGTGTCTTACACTTCTTCGATGTCGAAGAAAATAAGACACCAGGAGTCACTGCATAAAAAAAGGTATTCCTGATCGCCAATTCGAGGTGGATCAGATGGTCGAAGGCATATCGTTGCCTGCGAAAGCAACACTAGGTGTTGGAAAGAAGGTTGTGGTGTTTCAAATCCCAGACGAGTCTGCCATTTACCTTTCTTTCCAACACGTTGTACATGCAGCGACTAATTAGAAAGAATCTTAGAATCGTTTCCTGGCTTCGGGAAGGGCAAGACTATAGCCTCCCGCTAGGAATCCGGGTTGGGTTGAGTTGTTTTACCTCTGAGCGGCACTTTCTTGCACACCATGGGCTAAATGGCCAGGTCACATGGACCCCGAAGGCTCAGAGAAGGTTGGGGGAGGGGACCCACTGGAACAGCTGTTGGGAGACAGATGGTAGCCTCCCGTCAAGGCCATCCAGCGTGTTCTTTAACGTGCACAGGGTATTGCTCTCCCGCAAACGGGGCCACGGCTTAACGTCCCATCCGACGGACGGCGGCCTTTCCAAGCCCATCGGTGTCCCCTACTGACCGTGGGCAGAGCGGGGAGTTTTGCGGAGAATAAATCTCAACGCTGACCCAGCTGCGACTCGAACCTGGGAACTACAGATTACGAGCCTGGCGCGCTACCGACTGAGCCACCCCCGCCCCCTAGGAATCCGGAAACTGCTCCTCGAAGAAAACGCGATTAAGAAGTCGGAGCAGCTGATCTTTACTCGATGGTGAGAGATCTTGAAGCTTGGCAAAATAGACATTCTGAATGCAGCTCATTGAGAAGACTGCAGAGCAAGGCAATGGCAATATTATATGCCTAATAATATGCCTATTTGCTTTAGATCTTCCTCTTTGAATGACCTGTTTTAAGGCTCCTGGCCATTAGAGTAGAAAGAGAGAGGAGAGCTTCTGCTTTGCCCTTCAGGGACATAAACTCGGGGTATACAAAGCAGTAAAATTGGGGAATGCCGTGGCAATATGCAACTGGACGACTGGCCAGGATTCTCCAACAGGTTACAGCAGACCCATTTGTCAATTTACATGCCATAAATACTACCAATATTATATGCCAATATATCACGTGTAACAAGGAGACTGGGGCGGGGGTGCTCAGTCGGTAGCGCGTTAGGCTCGTAATCTGTAGTTCCCAGGTTCGAGTCCCAGCTGGGTCAGCGTTGAGATTTATCTCCGCAAAAATTCCCCCCCCCTGCCCACGGTCAGTAGCGAACACCGATGGGCTTGGAAAGGCCGCCGTCCGTCGGATGGGACGTTAAGCCGTGGCCCCGTGTGTGGGAGAGTCATACCCTGTGCACGTTAAGGAACACACTGGATGGCCTTGACGGGAGGCTACCATCTGTCTTTCAACAGCTGTTCCAGTGGTCCCCAACCTTCTCTGAACCTTCGGGGTCCATGTGGCCTGGTCATTTAGCCCATGGTGTGCAAAAAAGTGCCGCTCAGAGGTAAAACAACCCAACCCAACAAGGAGACTGGCTGATTCGCCAATGGGTAGCAGCAGCTCCTTTGATTACATACCAGCAATACGTCATATGGCCAATAAATATATGGCAATAAATCATATGCCACCTTAAATGCTAGCAATACGGTACCTTGTCTAACTGGACACCTTTGCAAACTGAATCATAGAGCTGGGCTTCTATAATGTCGACTGGCACATCGGTTTCCCATCATGCTCTGTCCATTGGAGGTGTATGAATGGAATTGTGTTATTTTCAATGACGTGATGACAGATATTAAATGTTTGCAGAAGTCTTGCTGACTGAGCTTCACAGTCCCTGTATTCGTGAGAGTCGCACAGCCAAACGACAGGTATTATAACATGGAAGATCAGGTACTTTTAATACCATGTGCCAAAACAAATACAGGTGTTATAACATGGGATATCATCAACTATCATGATTATTCATCTTTAGTAGTTGTCGAGGTAGTCTGAATGCCTGAATACGTTGATACCATATTTTTTTTTTTAGAATATAATTTTTATTCATAAGAGTAAATCACACCAAACAATAGACCCTTGCACTGTTGTGGGGCGGGGGTGGCTCAGTCGGTAGCGCGCCAGGCTCGTAATCTGTAGTTCCCAGGTTCGAGCCCCAGCTGGGTCAGCGTTGAGAGATTTATCTCCGCAAAAATTCCCCGTCCTGCCCACGGTCAGTAGGGGACACCGATGGGCTTGGAAAGGCCGCCGTCCGTCGGATGGGACGTTAAGCCGTGGTCCCGTGTGCGGGAGAGCCATACCCTGTGCACGTTAAAGAACACGCTGGATGGCCTTGACGGGAGGCTACCATCTGTCTCCCAACAGCTGTTCCAGTGGGTCCCCTCCCCCAACTTTCTCTGAGCCTTCGGGGTCCATGTGACCTGGCCATTATGTGACCTGGCCATTTAGCCCATGGTGTGCAAAAAAGTGCCGCTCAGAAGTAAAACAACCCAACAACTTGCACTGTTGTTCCTCAGTGGTGCGTACTCTTTTCAGCAGAATTATGCTTCTCCAGGTCGGATATGGGAGTAAAAGGGCAAATGGCCCCCCCTCCCATCTTGGAGAATGCTAGTAAGGTTAAAAACATATTTAACCTTTGCATACTTCTGCAATTTTCAATAATGTTTTTAAAAAAACTTCTAAAAGAAAGGTAAAAATGTTAAACTGGAATGGAAATTCAATCTCCTGTGTCTTCCCCCCTATTTGTTTTAGATCCGGGCCTATACTTTTCCATTTACCACAAACATCTCAAAGGATTATCTCTGTTATGTGTGGGGCGGGGGTGGCTCAGTCGGTAGCGCGCCAGGCTCGTGATCTGTAGTTCCCAGGTTCGAGTCCCAGCTGGGTCAGCGTTGAGATTTATCTCCACAATATTCCCCGCCCTCCCACGGTCAGTAGGGGACACCGATGGGCTTGGAAAGGCCGCCGTCCATCGGATGGGACGTTAAGCCGTGGCCCCGTGTGCGGGAGAGCCATAACCTGTGTACGTTAAAGAACACGCTGGATGGCCTTGACGGGAGGCTACCATCTGTCTCCCAACAGCTGTTCCAGTGGGTCCCCTCCTCCAACCTTCTCTGAGCCTTCGGGGTCCATGGGACCTGGCCATTTAGCCCATTGTGTGCAAAAAAGTGCCGCTCAGAGGTAAAACAACCCAACCCAACCTCTGTTATGTGCACATTCTTCCCTGGCTTGCTAGATCCCCAGATGTATCTCCTTGAATATGTTGGGAACATGATGAGAATATTCTTGTGCATTTTAGCATGCAGCTCTAATATGTTTGTACAGTTCTAGAAATCCAATGTACAGCTGCAGGCCAAGAGGATTTCCATGACAATATAAGATTTCCCCCAACGTTTCACAGGCATTTAAAAATTTCTTGAAAAATGCATGAAATATTCACAAGTTTAGCAATGTTTGGATTCTATTATCAAAAGGAGGGGGGAGATACAGGGCCCCCTAGATACAGCCCTGTACAGTTGGAAATTAGATTTGTGCTGTTATTAATTTAGGTATTATTAATTTAAATATTATTTTAAAAGAAGTCTTTTCAGAATCTATTGAATTAGATAAAGAAACAGATAATAATAATAATTTATTTTCCGGATAATTGAATACACAGAAGGGTCAGATGGTGCATCGCAATCTTACTTCTTTCCTGTTGACTTAAAAATAAGAAATTCATAAAGAAAAGACTGTACAATAATTAACATTTGTAGCAACAAAGTTCACTTTGATGATTAAAATCTAAAAACAATGAAGTATGGTGACAAATCCACTTTCAATTTACTTCCGAAACTCTGCAATGTTAGTGAAAGCACCATGTTCATTGGAAGTTGGTCGTGCCAAAGTGGAATATTGAAATGTTTTAGTGATAGAATATTTCGCTTCATTTACATCATTCTACTTATTGTTTAATTTTGTGTGTATGTAACCTTCCTTACCAAGATGGGTCAGCGTTGAGATTTATCTCCGCAAAATTCCCCGCCCTGCCCACGGTCAGTAGGGGATACCGATGGGTTTGGAAAGGCCGCCGTTCGTCGGATGGGACGTTAAGCCGTGGCCCCGTGTGCGGGAGAGCCGAACCCTGTGCACGTTAAAGAACACACTGGATGACCTTGACGGGAGGCTACCATCTGTCTCCCAACAGCAGTTCCAGTGGGTCCCCTCCCCCAACCTTCTCTGAGCCTTCGGGGTCCATGTGACCTGGCCATTTAGACCATGGTGTGCAAAAAAGTGCCACTCAGAGGTAAAACAACCCAAATTTACAATTTGCTCTTCCTCTACAGCGCAGTAACATTGCCCTTGGCTGCAGTTTTCGTTTGTTAGTCGTTTGTTTCGTCATAACTTGAAGATATGTTAGTATCTTCGCGTGCCTAATTATAAATTATTATTTAATATTTTACTGTGATCAAAACAATGTGATTCATATTACATTTTTTTATATATGAAGTATATTATTTTTCCTAATAAAAGATACGTATTTAGGTCCATTATGAGTTTCCATAACTGTTTAAATATTGAACGAATAGTGTTGAAAATCGAAATTCAAATAGATTTGATAATGATCTTTAACTTATCTTCAATCACATTTTTCCATTAAATGGATGTTTTTAAAGTTATAGAGCTTTGAGATTAGATTCCCTTTGACATAACATGAAATTCTATTATTTCAGTAGAGCAGTGTGTCATTTTCTTCTTCTGAAACTTGAGTCGTTACAAATCCTACCAAATATCCCAAGGTTGTTGTTGGGTTGTTTTACCTCTGAGCGGCACTTTTTTGCACACCATGGGCTAAATGGCCAGGTCACAAGGACCCCGAAGGCTCAGAGAAGGTTGGGGGAGGGAACCCACTGGAACAGCTGTTGGGAGACAGATGGTAGCCTCCCGTCAAGGCCATCCAGCGTGTTCTTTAACGTGCACAGGGTATGGCTCTCCCGCACACGGGGCCACGGCTTAACGTCCCATCCGACGAACGGCGGCCTTTCCAAGCCCATCGGTGTCCCCTACTGACCGTGGGCAGGGCGGGGAATTTTGCGGAGATAAATCTCAACGCTGACCCAGCTGGGACTCGAATCTGGGAACTACAGATTACGAGCCTGGCGCGCTACCAACTGAGCCACCCCCGCCCCTATCCCAATATGTTCTACATATTAATGGCATCCAAGCAGTCATGAGAAGCGCAGTTTTCCTTTAGCAGAACACAGTGCATATTTTAAGGTAATTTTATAACTTCAGAAATACATGTCAGAAAAACTAAACACATATATTTTATTAGGAAAATAATAATTCACATATAAAAAAATTAGATAGATTAAAAATTTAAAAAATGCATATCTTTCATATGGGTCCTAAAAACTAGAAAAAAAAACCTAAAGCATATCGATGGTGCAATCAGTCACTGAGTTCGTATTCAGTTTAAAGGAAGATAGGGAGCCAGCAATCTTGTGAGTAGGTAAATCAGCAACATAAAAGAAGATATGAATTTTAAATTTATTTATATGTTTTCTTTGTCACTAAAAACACCCATTTTCAAAAACTTTCATTTCATATATGACTCATAAACATCGACCCCATTTTTTCTCCCTTTTGGAGTCGTGTTTGAGGTATCCCATGATATTTGAGACGTCACAAGCTTTAATTTCATATATGACTCTTCAAGTCTAAGCTCACAAAAATGCGCCCCTCCATTTTATCAGGGGAGGGGACAATTGTGGGGCAAAATTCGAAATAGTTTACGACGATCATTATATAAGCTTTCATTTGACACCTAACTCGTAGGGGCGGGGGTGGCTCAGTCGGTAGCGCGCCAGGCTCGTAATCTGTAGTTCCCAGGTTCGAGTCCCAGCTGGGTCAGCGTGGAGATTTATCTCCGCAAAACTCCCCGCCCTGCCCACGGTCAGTAGGGGACACCGATGGGCTTGGAAAGGCCGCCGTCCGTCGGATGGGACGTTAAGCCGTGGCCCCGTGTGCGGGAGAGCCACACCCTGTGCAGGTTAAAGAACACGCTGGATGGCCTTGACGGGAGGCTACCATCTGTCTCCCAACAGCTGTTCCAGTGGGTCCCCAACCTTCTCTGAGCCTTCGGGGTCCATGTGACCTGGCCATTTAGCCCATGGTGTGCAAAAAAAGTGCCGCTCAGAGGTAACCCAACCCTAACTCGTAACTGTAGACTCTCTCTCAGGAGACAAAGTCGAACAATCGTTTTCATATTTCTCCTTTTTTTAAAAAAAAATAAAAATAAATACCCCCTCAAGCAGCTGCTTGCCACAGAGGTCTGACAGGAGCTTGTCAGTTTATATGCCACAGTAGGAGATCTGAGAGGATGGCAGGACCTCAACAGAAAAACGACACACACATCCATGCCTAATCCGGGGCTCGAACCCAGGTCCCTTGGTAAGAAAACATGAGGGGCCGATTTTTTTTATAACCTATGACACTCCCCGCGTCACAAGCTTTCATCTGACATATAAAACATTAAGTTTCTCCATCGTGTTCAAAAGATATGGTGAAACAATTATTTTGGCAAATCTACAAACCGACAATCGGACAAATGTGAAGCGAAAAGCAATAGGAAGACAGGTAACAAAAACAATCACACTGTTTTGATCACAGAAAAATATTAAATTGCATATTAGCTAACTGACAGAGAACATAGTAAAGAGAAAATTAATTAAAAAATGCAATTTTTTAATGCAAAAGTAATATTCATTAACTACTCATGAAATATTTTAATTTTCTTCCATGGGACAATAGGGTTGGGTTGGGTTGTTTTACCTCTGAGCGACATTTTTTTTCCACACCATGGGCTAAATGGCCAGGTCACATGGACTCCGAAGGCTCAGAGAAGGTTGGGGGAGGGAACCCACTGGAACAGCTGTTGGGAGACAGATGGTAGCCTCCCGTCAAGGCCATCGAGCGTGTTCTTTAACGTGCACAGGTTATTGCTCTCCCTCACACGAGGCCACGGCTCAATGTCCCATCCGACGGACGGCGGCCTTTCCAAGCGCATCGGTGTCCCCTACTGACCGTGGGCAGGGCGGGGAATTTTGCGGAGATAAATCTCAACGCTGACCCAGCTGGGACTCGAACCTGGGAACTACAGATTACGAGCATGGCGCCATTGGACAATAGAATTCCCGTCCGTTTTCGTTACGCAATCAGTTGATTCTGAAACGACCCCTTTAAAATATTGCTGAGATTGCTCTGCTATTTTGATTTTGATCTGTAAAATAACAATAATGCATCAATTAGCAGCTGCACAAACAAGTTAAAGCAAAATATTCAAATACATTAAAGCTATTGGGAGATTCAAATAATCCGAATCGTAGTAATAATCTAATGTATTAAAAACAATAGGACGGTGATAATCTAGAAGATTTGTCACTCTTGTATTGGTTTCTTATAGAAGTACAAACGCATACAGAAACACATCACTCTGGGACTCGAACCCAAAACCCAGCACCTACAGTGTCACCGCAAGTCAGCACATCACTCTGGGATTCGAACCCAAAACCCATCACCTACAGTGTCACTGCAAGTCAGCACATCACTCTGGGACTCGAACCCAAAACCCAGCACTTACAGTGTCACGCAAGTCAGCACATCACTCTGGGACTCGAACCCAAAACCCAGCACCTACAGTGTCACCGCAAGTCAACACATCACTCTGGGACTCGAAACCAAAACCCAGCACCTACAGTGTCACCGCAAGTCAGCACATCACTCTGGGACTCGAACCCAAAACCCATCACCTACAGTGTCACTGCAAGTCAGCACATCACTCTGGGACTCGAATCCAAAACCCAGCACCTACAGTGTCACCGCAAGTCAGCACATCACTCTGGGACTCGAACCCAAAACCCAGCACCTACAGTGTCACCGCAAGTCAACACATCACTCTGGGACTCGAAACCAAAACCCAGCACCTACAGTGTCACCCAAGTCAGCACATCACTCTGGGACTCGAATCCAAAACCCAGCACCTACAGTGTCACCGCAAGTCAACACATCACTCTGGGACTCGAAACCAAAACCCAGCACCTACAGTGTCACCGCAAGTCAGCACATCACTCTGGGACTCGAACCCAAAACCCAGCACCTACAGTGTCACCGCAAGTCAACACATCACTCTGGGACTCGAAACCAAAACCCAGCACCTACAGTGTCACCGCAAGTCAGCACATCACTCTGGGACTCGAATCCAAAACCCAGCACCTACAGTGTCACCGCAAGTCAGCACATCACTCTGGGACTCGAACCCAAAACCCAGCACCTACAGTGTCACCGCAAGTCAACACATCACTCTGGGACTCGAATCCAAAACCCAGCACCTACAGTGTCACCGCAAGTCAACACATCACTCTGGGACTCGAACCCAAAACCCAGCACCTACAGTGTCACCGCAAGTCAACACATCACTCTGGGACTCGAAACCAAAACCCAGCACCTACAGTGTCACCGCAAGTCAGCACATCACTCTGGGACTCGAATCCAAAACCCAGAACCTACAGTGTCACCGCAAGTCAGCACATCACTCTGGGACTCGAACCCAAAACCCAGCACCTACAGTGTCACCGCAAGTCAGCACATCACTCTGGGACTCGAATCCAAAACCCAGCACCTACAGTGTCACCGCAAGTCAGCACATCACTCTGGGACTCGAAACCAAAACCCAGCACCTACAGTGTCACCGCAAGTCAACACATCACTCTGGGACTCGAACCCAAAACCCAGCACCTACAGTGTCACCGCAAGTCAACACATCACTCTGGGACTGGAACCCAAAACCCAGCACCTACAGTGTCACCGCAAGTCAACACATCACTCTGGGACTCGAACCCAAAACCCAGCACCTACAGTGTCACCGCAAGTCAGCACATCACTCTGGGACTCGAACCCAAAACCCAGCACCTACAGTGTCACCGCAAGTCAACACATCACTCTGGGACTCGAACCCAAAACCCAGCACCTACAGTGTCACCGCAAGTCAGCACATCACTCTGGGACTCGAACCCAAAACCCAGCACCTACAGTGTCACCGCAAGTCAACACATCACTCTGGGACTCGAAACCAAAACCCAGCACCTACAGTGTCACCGCAAGTCAGCACATCACTCTGGGACTCGAACCCAAAACCCATCACCTACAGTGTCACTGCAAGTCAGCACATCACTCTGGGACTCGAATCCAAAACCCAGCACCTACAGTGTCACCGCAAGTCAGCACATCACTCTGGGACTCGAACCCAAAACCCAGCACCTACAGTGTCACCGCAAGTCAACACATCACTCTGGGACTCGAAACCAAAACCCAGCACCTACAGTGTCACCACAAGTCAGCACATCACTCTGGGACTCGAATCCAAAACCCAGCACCTACAGTGTCACCGCAAGTCAACACATCACTCTGGGACTCGAAACCAAAACCCAGCACCTACAGTGTCACCGCAAGTCAGCACATCACTCTGGGACTCGAACCCAAAACCCAGCACCTACAGTGTCACCGCAAGTCAACACATCACTCTGGGACTCGAAACCAAAACCCATCACCTACAGTGTCACTGCAAGTCAGCACATCACTCTGGGACTCGAATCCAAAACCCAGCACCTACAGTGTCACTGCAAGTCAGCACATCACTCTGGGACTCGAACCCAAAACCCAGCACCTACAGTGTCACCGCAAGTCAACACATCACTCTGGGACTCGAAACCAAAACCCAGCACCTACAGTGTCACCGCAAGTCAGCACATCACTCTGGGACTCGAATCCAAAACCCAGCACCTACAGTGTCACCGCAAGTCAACATATCACTCTGGGACTCGAACCCAAAACCCAGCACCTACAGTGTCACCGCAAGTCAACACATCACTCTGGGACTCGAAACCAAAACCCAGCACCTACAGTGTCACCGCAAGTCAGCACATCACTCTGGGACTCGAATCCAAAACCCAGAACCTACAGTGTCACCGCAAGTCAGCACATCACTCTGGGACTCGAACCCAAAACCCAGCACCTACAGTGTCACCGCAAGTCAGCACATCACTCTGGGACTCGAATCCAAAACCCAGCACCTACAGTGTCACCGCAAGTCAGCACATCACTCTGGGACTCGAAACCAAAACCCAGCACCTACAGTATCACCGCAAGTCAACACATCACTCTGGGACTCGAACCCAAAACCCAGCACCTACAGTGTCACCGCAAGTCAACACATCACTCTGGGACTGGAACCCAAAACCCAGCACCTACAGTGTCACCGCAAGTCAACACATCACTCTGGGACTCGAACCCAAAACCCAGCACCTACAGTGTCACCGCAAGTCAACACATCACTCTGGGACTCGAACCCAAAACCCAGCACCTATAGTGTCACCGCAAGTCAGCACATCACTCTGGGACTCGAATCCAAAACCCAGCACCTACAGTGTCACCGCAAGTCAACACATCACTCTGGGACTCGAACCCAAAACCCAGCACCTACAGTGTCACCGCAAGTCAACACATCACTCTGGGACTCGAACCCAAAACCCAGCACCTACAGTGTCACCGCAAGTCAGCACATCACTCTGGGACTCGAACCCAAAACCCAGCACCTACAGTGTCACCGCAAGTCAACACATCACTCTGGGACTCGAAACCAAAACCCAGCACCTACAGTGTCACCGCAAGTCAGCACATCACTCTGGGACTCGAACCCAAAACCCATCACCTACAGTGTCACTGCAAGTCAGCACATCACTCTGGGACTCGAATCCAAAACCCAACACCTACAGTGTCACCGCAAGTCAGCACATCACTCTGGGACTCGAACCCAAAACCCAGCACCTACAGTGTCACCGCAAGTCAACACATCACTCTGGGACTCGAAACCAAAACCCAGCACCTACAGTGTCACCACAAGTCAGCACATCACTCTGGGACTCGAATCCAAAACCCAGCACCTACAGTGTCACCGCAAGTCAACACATCACTCTGGGACTCGAAACCAAAACCCAGCACCTACAGTGTCACCGCAAGTCAGCACATCACTCTGGGACTCGAACCCAAAACCCAGCACCTACAGTGTCACCGCAAGTCAACACATCACTCTGGGACTCGAAACCAAAACCCAGCACCTACAGTGTCACCGCAAGTCAGCACATCACTCTGGGACTCGAACCCAAAACCCATCACCTACAGTGTCACTGCAAGTCAGCACATCACTCTGGGACTCGAATCCAAAACCCAGCACCTACAGTGTCACCGCAAGTCAGCACATCACTCTGGGACTCGAACTCAAAACCCAGCACCTACAGTGTCACCGCAAGTCAACACATCACTCTGGGACTCGAAACCAAAACCCAGCACCTACAGTGTCACCGCAAGTCAGCACATCACTCTGGGACTCGAATCCAAAACCCAGCACCTACAGTGTCACCGCAAGTCAACACACCACTCTGGGACTCGAACCCAAAACCCAGCACCTACAATGTCACCGCAAGTCAACACATCACTCTGGGACTCGAAACCAAAACCCAGCACCTACAGTGTCACCGCAAGTCAGCAGATCACTCTGGGACTCGAATCCAAAACCCAGCACCTACAGTGTCACCGCAAGTCAGCACATCACTCTGGGACTCGAACCCAAAACCCATCACCTACAGTGTCACTGCAAGTCAGCACATCACTCTGGGACTCGAATCCAAAACCCAGCACCTACAGTGTCACCGCAAGTCAGCACATCACTCTGGGACTCGAACCCAAAACCCAGCACCTACAGTGTCACCGCAAGTCAACACATCACTCTGGGACTCGAAACCAAAACCCAGCACCCACAGTGTCACCACAAGTCAGCACATCACTCTGGGACTCGAATCCAAAACCCAGCACCTACAGTGTCACCGCAAGTCAACACATCACTCTGGGACTCGAAACCAAAACCCAGCACCTACAGTGTCACCGCAAGTCAGCACATCACTCTGGGACTCGAACCCAAAACCCAGCACCTACAGTGTCACCGCAAGTCAACACATCACTCTGGGACTCGAAACCAAAACCCATCACCTACAGTGTCACTGCAAGTCAGCACATCACTCTGGGACTCGAATCCAAAACCCAGCACCTACAGTGTCACCGCAAGTCAGCACATCACTCTGGGACTCGAACCCAAAACCCAGCACCTACAGTGTCACCGCAAGTCAACACATCACTCTGGGACTCGAAACCAAAACCCAGCACCTACAGTGTCACCACAAGTCAGCACATCACTCTGGGACTCGAATCCAAAACCCAGCACCTACAGTGTCACCGCAAGTCAACACATCACTCTGGGACTCGAAACCAAAACCCAGCACCTACAGTGTCACCGCAAGTCAGCACATCACTCTGGGACTCGAACCCAAAACCCAGCACCTACAGTGTCACCGCAAGTCAACACATCACTCTGGGACTCGAAACCAAAACCCAGCACCTACAGTGTCACCGCAAGTCAGCACATCACTCTGGGACTCGAACCCAAAACCCATCACCTACAGTGTCACTGCAAGTCAGCACATCACTCTGGGACTCGAATCCAAAACCCAGCACCTACAGTGTCACCGCAAGTCAGCACATCACTCTGGGACTCGAACTCAAAACCCAGCACCTACAGTGTCACCGCAAGTCAACACATCACTCTGGGACTTGAAACCAAAACCCAGCACCTACAGTGTCACCGCAAGTCAGCACATCACTCTGGGACTCGAATCCAAAACCCAGCACCTACAGTGTCACCGCAAGTCAACACATCACTCTGGGACTCGAACCCAAAACCCAGCACCTACAGTGTCACCGCAAGTCAACACATCACTCTGGGACTCGAAACCAAAACCCAGCACCTACAGTGTCACCGCAAGTCAGCAGATCACTCTGGGACTCGAATCCAAAACCCAGCACCTACAGTGTCACCGCAAGTCAGCACATGACTCTGGGACTCGAACCCAAAACCCAGCACCTACAGTGTCATTGCAAGTCAGCACATCACTCTGGGACTCGAACCCAAAACCCAGCACCTACAGTGTCACCGCAAGTCAGCACATCACTCTGGGACTCGAAACCAAAACCCAGCACCTACAGTGTCACCGCAAGTCAACACATCACTCTGGGACTCGAACCCAAAACCCATCACCTACAGTGTCACCGCAAGTCAACACATCACTCTGGGACTGGAACCCAAAACCCAGCACCTACAGTGTCACCGCAAGTCAACACATCACTCTGGGACTCGAACCCAAAACCCAGCACCTACAGTGTCACCGCAAGTCAGCACATCACTCTGGGACTCGAACCCAAAACCCAGCACCTACAGTGTCACCGCAAGTCAACACATCACTCTGGGACTCGAACCCAAAACCCAGCACCTATAGTGTCACCGCAAGTCAGCACATCACTCTGGGACTCGAACCCAAAACCCAGCACCTACAGTGTCACCGCAAGTCAACACACCACTGAGTCATTGAGGCAGCATTTTAGTGCCTCCGTTTCTATTTGATCAACAATTGTTCTTAAAACTCGCTAGAACTAGTTGAAGTCCGGTCTACAGTTTCTTCTTTCTTATCACAGGGACAGGAGACTCAGTCAGTAGCGTGCCAGGCTCATAATCTGCAGTTCCAAGGTTCGAGCCCCACCTGAAACAGCGTTGACATTTATTACTGCAAAGCTCTTTGCCCTGTCCTTGGTCAATAGGGGATAGGTATTCGATTGGAAAACTGCCGTCCGTCGGATCGGACGTTAAGCCATGGTTCCGTGAGTGGGAGAGCCATCCTATACACTTTAAAGCCACCCTTGCTGGCCTTCCATCAAGGCCACCCTTAACCAGCGTCAAGCCTCCCTCAAGGCTACCTTGCTGGCATTGACGGGGATCTACCGTCTGTCTCCTAACAGTTGTCAGTGACTCTTGTTTCCCAAACCTTCTCTGAGCCCATGGCTCATTGTGATCTGGCCATTTAGCCCATTGTGTGTAAAATAAGTACTGCCCAGAGGGAAAACAACGTAACCCTCTTATCGCAATTTGAAACAACGTGAGAGTTTGATAAAACATTGTTCATTTCACCAAAGAAAGGGGAGAACTTTTACTATTTCGTGAGAGCTAGGTCTGCCACATTTGGACTATCTTTAAAAAAATAAAAAGAGAGAATTTCTCGTAAACAGTCAGAATTAGACCAATCGGTTCGGTATAATTCCCTCTTATCATAATCCAAGGAAACGCAAGGGTATGGTCTCCCAACAATCCTTACCCTCACTCCTCCGATGAAAAAAAAAAGGGGGGTGGGGGGGTAGGCCAAGATGGCGTTGTCGGTAGTGCGCCAGGCTCGTAATCTGCAGTTCCCAGGTTCGACTCCCAGCTGGGTCACCGTTGAGATTTATCTCCGGGGAGTTTTGCGGACACAGATGTGTTTGGAAAGGTCGCCGTCCGTCGGATGTGGGACGTTAAACCGTGGCTCCGTGTGCTGGCGAGCCATACCCTGTGCACGTTAAAGGACACTCTGGATGGCCTTGACGGGAGACTACCATCTATCTCCCAACAGCTGTTCCAGTTGGTCCCCTTTCCCAACCTTCTCTGAGCCTTCGGAGTCTTTGTGACCTGGCACATTGTGTGCAAAAAAATGCCGCTCATAGGTAAAATAAACGCTCAAAGATTGGCAGGAGTAACGAGTTACAATTGAAATTAAAGCTTCTGACATGGACTTAGGTATCATGGGATACCCTAAATTTTGTCCTTTCTCCCCACCCCCCGGTAGCGCGCCAGGCTCGTAATCTGTAGTTCCCAGGTTCGAGTCCCAGCTGGGTCAGCGTTGAGATTTATCTTCGCAAAATTCCCCGCCCTGCCCACGGTCAGTAGGGGACACCGATCGGCTTGGAAAGGCCGCCGTCCGTCGGATGGGACGTTAAGCCGTGGCGCCGTGTACGGGAGAGCCATACCCTGCGCACGTTAAAGAACACGCTGGATGGCCTTGACGGGAGGCTACCATCTGTTTCCCAACAGCTGTTCCAGTGGGTCCCCTCCCCCAATCTTCTCTGAGCCTTCGTGGTCCATGTGACCTGGCCATTTAGCCCACGGTCTGCAAAAAAGTGCCGCTCAGAGGTAAAACAACCCAATGTTAAAGAACACGCTGGATGGCCTTGACGGGAGGCTATCATCTGTCTTCCAACAGCTGTTCCAGTGGGTCCCCTCCCCCAGCCTTCTCTGAGCTTTCGGGGTCCATGTGACCTGGCCATTTAGCCAATGGTGTGAAAAAAAGTGCCGCTCAGAGGTAAAGCAACCCAACCCAACCGCACCCCCCTCTCTCCAGCAAAATATTAAATAGAATAATAAATAAATAAGTAATAAATAGAATAATTAAACAGAATAATTAAATAGAATAATTATAATTTATTATAATAATAATAATAAATAAATAGAATAATTAATAGACATAATAAATTATGTCCTTTCTCTCCCCCCCCCCCTCTCTCCAGCAAAACGGGAAGGGATATTTCATGGGGACCCATGATAACGAGTTTTATATTAAATAGAAGCCTTTGACATGAGAAATATCATTTTTTGTACAATTAGACAGTTTAATTAAGTTAAAGGAACGAACAAAGCTGGTTAAGCTACAGGGTGATTCAACAACAATTGAACACTTTCAAAAATTTATTACTCAATAATTAGGTTGCGTATGAGCATGTAGGTCAAAACCAATTCGTAAAGGAACTATCACAGTTATTTCTATAATCTTACAAATGTTCAATATGTTCAGTTCTTTTTGTATAATCTAGTTGCTAAGTAATATATTTTAGAAAATTTCCATTCTTTTTGAATTAAATTTATTAGTAACTTATAAACAGTAAATTTTGTAAGTGGGGACATACATTATGTGTTTTACAACAGTTTTTTTCTTTCAAATAACAAAATCTTCGTTGTTAGGTGAGTTTTTAAGTGGCTTGCAATGCCTTCAAACTTTCATTCAAAGATCGGTAGTACATGCAAAGAAGGTTCTTTAATTCAGGATTCTTAGTTATTTTCTTATTAAAACTTTTTTTATCGTTTATATTCTTAGTAGCACAAATGATTCCAAAAAGTTAATGCCTCGTACAGAATTAGCTTTATACTATTAGCAGGGGCGGCGTTACCACACCGGAAAGCATTGTTTTAGGGGTGGCAAATTTGGAAGCAAACTGATGATCATACTTGCAGTAAAGTTGACTCGAGTAAGTACAACCTATTTTTCCAGAGATGGTTTCAATTGCTTTTAAAATGACATTTAATTTAGCTAAGTTAATCATTAATATCTGACATTAGACTAGGAGAAAGGGGAGGCAGATACTGAAGTTCGTTTCGGGCGACAAAATATTAGATAACGGCCCTGATTATTACATATATATATATCTTGCGAATCAATCAAAAATAGAGTAGCCAGATGGTCCCTTTTTGGTTCGGGTTTTTATTTTTTTTTACTATTTTTTTACAGGTGATTGTTACTGTATTGTATTTGCTAATGTATATTTACAGGAGTTTGCTACTGTATTGTATTTTCTAATGTATATTTATAGGAATTTGCTACTGTATTATATTTGCTACTGTATTGTATTTGCTAATGTATATTTACAGGAGTTTGCTACTGTATTGTGTTTGCTAATGTATATTTACAGGAGTTTGCTACTGTATTATATTTGCTAATGTATATTAAGAGGAGTTGGCTACTGTATTGTATTTGCTAATGTATATTTAGAGGAGTTTGCTACTGTATTATATTTGCTAAGGTATATATACAGGAGTTTGCTACTGTATTGTATTTGCTAATGTATATTTACAGGAGTTTGTTACTTTATTGTATTTGCTAATGTATATTTACAGGAGTTTGTTACTTTATTGTATTTGCTAATGTATATTTACAGGGTTTGCTACTGTATTGTATTTGCTAATGTATATTTACAGGAGTTTGTTACTTCATTGTATTTGCTAATGTATATTTACAGGAGTTTGTTACTTTATTGTATTTGCTAATGTATATTTACAGGAGTTTGTTACTTTATTGTATTTGCTAATGTATATTTACAGGGTTTGCTACTGTATTGTATTTGCTAATGTATATTTACAGGAGTTTGCTACTGTATTGTATTTGCTAACGTATAGTTAAAGGGTTTGCTACTGTATTGTATTTGCTAATGTATATTTACAGGAGTTTGCTACTGTATTGTATTTGTTAATGTATATTTACAGGAGTTTGTTACTTTATTGTATTTGCTAATGTATATTTACAGGAGTTTGTTACTTTATTGTATTTGCTAATGTATATTTACAGGGTTTGCTACTGTATTGTATTTGCTAATGGATATTTACAGGAGTTTGTTACTTTATTGTATTTGCTAATGTATATTTACAGGAGTTTGTTACTTTATTGTATTTGCTAATGTATATTTACAGGAGTTTGTTACTTTATTGTATTTGCTAATGCATATTTACAGGGTTTGCTACTGTATTGTATTTACTAATGTATATTTACAGGAGTTTGCTACTGTATTGTATTTGCTAACGTATAGTTAAAGGGTTTGCTACAGTATTGTATTTGCTAATGTATATTTACAGGAGTTTGTTACTTTATTGTATTTGCTAATGTATATTTACAGGAGTTTGTTACTTTATTGTATTTGCTAATGTATATTTACAGGAGTTTTTTACTGTATTGTATTTGCTAACGTATAGTTAAAGGGTTTGCTACTGTATTGTATTTGCTAATGTATATTTACAGGAGTTTGCTACTCTATTGCATTTGCTAATATATATTTACAGTAGTTTGCTACTCTATTGCATTTGCTAATATATATTTACAGGAGTTTGCACTCTATTGCATTTGCTAATATATATTTACAGGAGTTTGCTACTCTATTGCCTTTGCTAATATATATTTACAGGAGTTTGCTACTCTATTGCATTTGCTAATATATATTTACAGTAGTTTGCTACTCTATTGCATTTGCTAATATATATTTACAGGAGTTTGCTACTCTATTGCATTTGCTAATATATATTTACAGTAGTTTGTTACTCTATTGCATTGGGGCGGGGGTGGCTCAGTCGGTAGCGCGCCAGGCTCATAATCTGTAGTTCCCAGGTTCGAGTCCCAGCTGGGTCAGCGTTGAGATTTATCTCCGCAAAATTCCCCGCCCTGCCCACGGTCAATAGGGGACACCGATGGGCTTCGAAAGGCCGCCGTCCGTCGGATGGGACGTTAAGCCGTGGCCCCGTGTGTGGGAGAGCCATACCCTGTGCACGTTAAAGAACACGCTGGATGGCCTTGACGGGAGGCTACCATCTGTCTCCCAACAGCTGTTCCAGTGGGTCCCCTCCCCCAACCTTCTCTGAGCCTTTGGGGTCTTTGTGACCTGGCCATTTAGCCCATGGTGTGCAAAAAAGTGCCGCTCAGAGGTAAAACAACCCAATGTTAAAGAACACGCTGGATGGCCTTGACGGGAGGCTACCATCTGTCTTCCAACAGCTGTTCCAGTGGGTCCCCTCCCCCAGCCTTCTCTGAGCTTTCGGGGTCCATGTGACCTGGCCATTTAGCCAATGGTGTGAAAAAAAGTGCCGCTCAGAGGTAAAGCAACCCAACCCAACCGCACCCCCCTCTCTCCAGCAAAATATTAAATAGAATAATAAATAAATAAGTAATAAATAGAATAATTAAACAGAATAATTAAATAGAATAATTATAATTTATTATAATAATAATAAATAAATAGAATAATTAATAGACATAATAAATTATGTCCTTTCTCTTCCCCCCCCCCCTCTCTCCAGCAAAACGGGAAGGGATATTTCATGGGGACCCATGATAACGAGTTTTATATTAAATAGAAGCCTTTGACATGAGAAATATCATTTTTTGTACAATTAGACAGTTTAATTAAGTTAAAGGAACGAACAAAGCTGGTTAAGCTACAGGGTGATTCAACAACAATTGAACACTTTCAAAAATTTATTACTCAATAATTAGGTTGCGTATGAGCATGTAGGTCAAAACCAATTCGTAAAGGAACTATCACAGTTATTTCTATAATCTTACAAATGTTCAATATGTTCAGTTCTTTTTGTATAATCTAGTTGCTAAGTAATATATTTTAGAAAATTTCCATTCTTTTTGAATTAAATTTATTAGTAACTTATAAACAGTAAATTTTGTAAGTGGGGACATACATTATGTGTTTTACAACAGTTTTTTTCTTTCAAATAACAAAATCTTCGTTGTTAGGTGAGTTTTTAAGTGGCTTGCAATGCCTTCAAACTTTCATTCAAAGATCGGTAGTACATGCAAAGAAGGTTCTTTAATTCAGGATTCTTAGTTATTTTCTTATTAAAACTTTTTTTATCGTTTATATTCTTAGTAGCACAAATGATTCCAAAAAGTTAATGCCTCGTACAGAATTAGCTTTATACTATTAGCAGGGGCGGCGTTACCACACCGGAAAGCATTGTTTTAGGGGTGGCAAATTTGGAAGCAAACTGATGATCATACTTGCAGTAAAGTTGACTCGAGTAAGTACAACCTATTTTTCCAGAGATGGTTTCAATTGCTTTTAAAATGACATTTAATTTAGCTAAGTTAATCATTAATATCTGACATTAGACTAGGAGAAAGGGGAGGCAGATACTGAAGTTCGTTTCGGGCGACAAAATATTAGATAACGGCCCTGACTATTACATATATATATATCTTGCGAATCAATCAAAAATAGAGTAGCCAGATGGTCCCTTTTTGGTTCGGGTTTTTATTTTTTTTTACTATTTTTTTACAGGTGATTGTTACTGTATTGTATTTGCTAATGTATATTTACAGGAGTTTGCTACTGTATTGTATTTTCTAATGTATATTTATAGGAATTTGCTACTGTATTATATTTGCTACTGTATTGTATTTGCTAATGTATATTTACAGGAGTTTGCTACTGTATTGTGTTTGCTAATGTATATTTACAGGAGTTTGCTACTGTATTATATTTGCTAATGTATATTAAGAGGAGTTGGCTACTGTATTGTATTTGCTAATGTATATTTAGAGGAGTTTGCTACTGTATTATATTTGCTAAGGTATATATACAGGAGTTTGCTACTGTATTGTATTTGCTAATGTATATTTACAGGAGTTTGTTACTTTATTGTATTTGCTAATGTATATTTACAGGAGTTTGTTACTTTATTGTATTTGCTAATGTATATTTACAGGGTTTGCTACTGTATTGTATTTGCTAATGTATATTTACAGGAGTTTGTTACTTCATTGTATTTGCTAATGTATATTTACAGGAGTTTGTTACTTTATTGTATTTGCTAATGTATATTTACAGGAGTTTGTTACTTTATTGTATTTGCTAATGTATATTTACAGGGTTTGCTACTGTATTGTATTTGCTAATGTATATTTACAGGAGTTTGCTACTGTATTGTATTTGCTAACGTATAGTTAAAGGGTTTGCTACTGTATTGTATTTGCTAATGTATATTTACAGGAGTTTGCTACTGTATTGTATTTGTTAATGTATATTTACAGGAGTTTGTTACTTTATTGTATTTGCTAATGTATATTTACAGGAGTTTGTTACTTTATTGTATTTGCTAATGTATATTTACAGGGTTTGCTACTGTATTGTATTTGCTAATGGATATTTACAGGAGTTTGTTACTTTATTGTATTTGCTAATGTATATTTACAGGAGTTTGTTACTTTATTGTATTTGCTAATGTATATTTACAGGAGTTTGTTACTTTATTGTATTTGCTAATGCATATTTACAGGGTTTGCTACTGTATTGTATTTACTAATGTATATTTACAGGAGTTTGCTACTGTATTGTATTTGCTAACGTATAGTTAAAGGGTTTGCTACAGTATTGTATTTGCTAATGTATATTTACAGGAGTTTGTTACTTTATTGTATTTGCTAATGTATATTTACAGGAGTTTGTTACTTTATTGTATTTGCTAATGTATATTTACAGGAGTTTTTTACTGTATTGTATTTGCTAACGTATAGTTAAAGGGTTTGCTACTGTATTGTATTTGCTAATGTATATTTACAGGAGTTTGCTACTCTATTGCATTTGCTAATATATATTTACAGTAGTTTGCTACTCTATTGCATTTGCTAATATATATTTACAGGAGTTTGCACTCTATTGCATTTGCTAATATATATTTACAGGAGTTTGCTACTCTATTGCCTTTGCTAATATATATTTACAGGAGTTTGCTACTCTATTGCATTTGCTAATATATATTTACAGTAGTTTGCTACTCTATTGCATTTGCTAATATATATTTACAGGAGTTTGCTACTCTATTGCATTTGCTAATATATATTTACAGGAGTTTGCACTCTATTGCATTTGCTAATATATATTTACAGGAGTTTGCTACTCTATTGCCTTTGCTAATATATATTTACAGGAGTTTGCTACTCTATTGCCTTTGCTAATATATATTTACAGGAGTTTGCTACTCTATTGCATTTGCTAATATATATTTACAGGAGTTTGCTACTCTATTGCATTTGCTAATATATATATACAGAAGTTTGCTCCTGTATATTTTTTTAAAGCAGTTGCAGGAGTTTCCTAAAGTTTTGATCTCTCTTTTTACTGTTATATTAATAAAATACTTTACTTCTAAAAAAATTTACCATGTAAGAAATATTTAACATTTTGGAAAATGTTCAGAAATATTTTAATGCGTTAGAAAAAGTTAAAGAGTATTTTAATATTTTTGAAAAAAGTAAAAAAAGTTAAAACGCTAAAATATCTGAAAAATTAAAAGACGTTGAATGAATTTTAAAAATTAAGCATAATTCTCGAAAACTGAATAGTATTTAAAGTACCAATTCAAATGACATTCATTTGTGTGGCAACTTGTCGAAAACTTTCAAACTAGTTCGGTATTGGATTTGATTAAAAAATTATATAAACCCAGTTTCAGATAAATCACTATAGTACAAAATAATTACGTATTTGGTCCAAATAAACGCAACCATTTGAATTGTTCTTTGTATAGACCATTGGTCGGCAACAATGACCCACAGTCAGGATTTTGTTATTTTATTAAAAGAAAACTATTAATTTAAAATTCCTTTCCAAATGATAATTATTGTATAAATTTTATAAATTTTTTTAGTTGGTCATATAAAATTTATTTTTTTATGACCAACTAAGTTTGGTCATATAAATGTTAAAATTTTTAATACTAAAAATCACTGCTGAAAGGCTTATTCCGGTAGCTAATGACTAACAAACAATTGCTCGAAAACCTCTTGAAAAATCACTTTGAATATTTCCTTCATTTCTGGGCACCCTTGTCACCAAAAATTTCTTTCTATTATGAAAATAGGATTTACTCTTTTGTTAGCATTTGGTGACGCTCTTCAAGCGAGAAATTTTTTGTAGATGCAAATTATATGAATGGTTACGAAATGAACTGACAACTGCAAATTCATATTATCTGCGAAAGCTACAAAATGTCTATGGAGTTTATCGATTCTGTCAATTTTAACCAATCAAGTTCAACAGCAACAAAGCCATTACAAATTTGTGCAATATTTAGAACTGTGTGAACTTCGAAAATCAAAAAGTTATGCTATCAATATATGTTGTAGAAATATAGAACTAATACTGACACTTACATTTTGCAAGTAACCATATATTAATCAATTATCAAAAAAGTTTTCTGATCCAGGGCTATGCAAAGGTGGGTGGATGGGCATTGGGGAGGAAGGCCCCGGTGCCCACACAAGTAAATGGACACTTTTGAACTTTTCATACTAGTATCTGAAGTACAGGATAGGAAGTTGAGAAAGTTCAGGAAGATTAAAATACTATTTATTTTGGTATAAAATAGAAAAATATTTTCTTATCTGAAACTACTGTAAATGAAGTATTTTTAAATTTTACAGATATTCATCAAGTGGTGAAGAAAGGTTTTTGTGAAGGTTAGTTGATGACTAATGTGCATTTAATGATATTCAAATTGTAATTTGCATTAAAAGTCTACTAAAAATTTTATTCATATTTTCATTGTGAACTTTTCATTTTCTTGATTCTAAATCAATAAATATTTAGAAATATAGATAATTTTATTTTAACTGCATAACATTTTTTAAACCAAAAAACACCATTAAAAAAATGGGCAGGGGGTGAGCTTTGGTATGGGAGCAATGGAGCTTGGAGCTTTGGTATCTGAATTTTCGGGGAGTAGGGGGTCCTCCCCCTCACCGAAAATCCTGTCGTCTCATAACAAATCTCAGACTTCTCTACCTGCTTTGAAATCCATAACAGTTGTCTCTGTATAATTAAATTTTAGTCCCATAATTTATGGCCGATACTAAAAACAGATTAAGAAAAAACTATAAAATCTCATTCCATACAGACTATCATTTTAATCTTTCCTGTTCGGTAGAATATTTTAGTAATTTGGAAACCCTACTCAAGTCTTATTCTAAGATCCTCCCCGTAAGGAGCTAAATTCTCGAAGCCTCCCGAAATTGAAGTTTCGAACCCCCAAAATAAAATTACGCCCCCCCCCCCCCCCCCACCTACGAAACTACATTCTTGGACTCTTTCCTAAACTGAATTATCAGACATCCGAAACAAAATTATTGCCCTTTCACTTCCCCCACGAAACTAAAACCTAGATACGTGCCTCCCTCAGATACCTTTGCACGGGCCTGTGAAGATCACTAGTGTACATAATCATAAAATTTTGAGGCAATTTGAATTGAGGAATCTATATTACGTTAAATATTACTAGCATGGCCGATTGGATAGCCCGATAGGCTACTGATCAAAAATACCTGGGTTCGAGCTCCAGGTAAGACATGGATACTTATTTTGTCTTCCTGCTGAGGTCTCAGCTTCCCCACAGTTCGGCTCTATGGTGTATCAAATCAGACCTCTGTCACAAGCAACTGCTTGAGGGGTTATTTATTACTAATTCATAATATGTACTATTTTTTTCACCTATCCCTCGATTTACACGGTACTCAGTTTACGCGGTCAAACAAATGCAACCTGATTTGATTTACACAATTATAGACTCGATTTTACAGGTACGGATTGAGATTTTTTTTTTTTGTATGTAGATATAGTGCAATAAATATTATAAAGTAGGAGTGGTATGGCGTCAAGGGAGATTATTAGACTCTGATCCCAAAGTAAAAATCAACTGAATGGTTAATTGATATCATTTGATTTCAAGAATTAAATAAATAATAGAAAATTCCTATATTAATAAAATAGTCATTTGTAACGAGTTATATTTCGATTCTTTCCCTAAAATTATATTCTTGCCATTGTAATGAAATCTGTCTCGCGACATTTTAATGAAATGAAACCTGATTTTCTTTGACTGAATTTTTCACACTACTAAAAACGGTATTTATCTCACTTTCACAACAAGTTTAACTTTGTAGACTATTGTATAGGCTGAATATAGCTGATTCGTAAATACATTTTTCATAAAATATCATATAAATACTAATTTTTACAAAATAAAGCACTAAGTATTGATATAAATGCTTAATGTCTAATTTATATTCGGTTCATAAATGTGTTTCTTTCAAATTTCGTCTTCAAATTGGATACTGTACGTCTATATTAACGATGAGTATTCTTCGTGACCAAAAAGAAATGTATCAGAAATTAATCTAAGTTTATCTGAATTAGTACAAAATAATGTTTCGTTAATGTTTATTATTACTTTTGAACTGAAATTTGAGATAAATATGTATAAAAAACTTTCAATGTACGTTTTGTTCATAATAAGGATTTTTTCGGAAGGCAACCTCTTTTTTTCCCATAAGTTGTTGGTTTCGATTTACACGGTTTTCATATACACGGTGATTTCCTGGAACCTATCTACCCTGTAAATCGAGGGATGGTGTATTTCTTATAATCACTTTTTTTTTCTGAAGCACCATCGAAGTTCGATCAAGTTGTTATCGTTGAATTTGTGTATAGAAAGTTTGTAAACAATCGAGTAATAAAAAATATAAATTTAATTTTCTATTTATAATTTAATTTTCTAATTATTTCTATTTATATCACAATTCTAGGAATTATGTCACTATTTCTAGGAACTCCTACTATACAAATTTAATAGTGATATTATACTTGAATTGGAATTAATTAGAACAAGTATTATAATAATCTCAACAATTTTCCTTTCATTTTCTTTTGTTTGAATCCTTTTCCAACAATTCGTCAATATCAAAATAGTTGGAAATTTTATATTTTAATATCATCCAATTGATTTTTTTCCTTCAAATATCCATTTTCTAGTACAAAATGAGAACAGTACTTTAAAAAATTCAAAGGGGCTGAATTTCGTTCCGAAATATTCCAATATGTCCATTTTTTTTTTGCTGTCGATGTGCAAAATGCAAACGTTTAAAAACAAATTTAAAATATCCGTTCTACGTGAAGCGCCGACTGTGACTTATAAATAATTATAATAATTATCCCTCAAGCAGTTGCTTGCCATAGAAATCTGGCAGGAGTCTGACAGTTTAATACGCCACAGAGAAGATCTGTGAGGAAGTCGAGTTCTCAGTAGAAAGACAACACATGAAAAGACATCCAATCCTTATCCAGGACTCGACCACACCAAGCACCTTAACCACTCGACCACCGGGTACAAAGAATCGTCCGGCATCAGGTTTTTAGAGAAAATAAAAAGCGAGAAAAATAATATCATGTATTCAAAAATTAGATAAATACGTTGATAATCAGGAAGCCATGGGTTCGTATTCTAACCTGCTGAAGACAATTTTTCTTCCATAACCATGATTCTTCAAAGTGATTCTTGATTCACCTCTAATTGCTTGATCAAATGTAAATCTTCCAACGAAGATAACCTTAATTATTTCCTATAATAGAGTATTTCTAGGAAACCTTAATTATGAGCTGTAATAGAGTATCTCTTTGATAATGATCAAATTTATGTAACATTAGGTATTGAAGAAAAGTTTTATGCAGCATTTTTTTTTGTTGTAAGAAATATTTTCTCTTTTTCTGCATTTACCATGTGGCCACTACTCTTGAATAATTTCTACATATTATCTTATTATAATTTGAAGCATGTTTTGTTAGACTAATTATTCATATGAAATTATCGAAACAATTAAACGTTAATTGTGAAACACTGATAAAGCCAGAAATTTTTCATGGTGTATGTATTGGAAGAGGAAGAAGAAGGGGTTAGAAAATTTATATTAATATAATGTCTGTTTATTTTTGAGATAGTAGAGTCAACGTTTGCTAATTATATTACTTGTGCCGAGGGGGGGTGGGGGTGGGGTTCAACCGGTTTGTGAATTAACCGTGGTAAAAAAAATAGCAGACCGTGCTATGTAATTTTTTGGCCGTTTTTCTTTAAGCAATTTATGTGAAGGTTTGTGGTTTTAAACTATTATACTTTTACTATTTTTAAGTTTTTGGATGACATCTGCATAACTGTAAACGTGTTCCTAAATATTGGATGCAGTTTAACTGAATAAGTTCACATTAAATCCAATTTGTACGACGTTTCGTCTAGTTTTGTTTTCACCGTGTTTTGGTTATTCGTGATCTTTTTCCCTCCCATTACCCGGGTTAATCGAAAGTTGACTATGTTTTGTTATTCCTGTAAAGGTTAAGTAGCAATTCGGCTAAAAATTTTCTGAAGAAATGTTTCGGATGAAGCAGACTATTGGAAGATTGTTTCACGGAATTGCATTAAATATTTATTTATGGTTCTACGATTGTACACCAGAGAGCGCTCCAGTTCACCTTGCACGTGCAGCTGTCAGGAATATTTCGGTGACGTCAGGTGAAAGGCGTGGTCACTAGAGCGATGGTCGCCGAATCAAAGGCACGGTTGTTGCAACTGGCACTTGGCCAAAGAAACAGTAGAGGAGAAAATCATAACGTGTGTTTGTTGGTGAAGAGCTAGAAGCAGAGGTGAGTTCATTCTGTGTTCAGTGGTGTTTTGTGATTAATGAATTGTGAGTTTATTTGTTGTACAAAACTAGTAAGACAAAAACGGTAAACAAGTTCTTTTTGAGGCAGGAAAAATCAAAGTAGATTACTTTGTCGATAGACCACTTGGTTTGTGTTGATGGTTACTGCTGGCGTAGTTTCTGTCATTTGTAATGTGGGAGGCGAGGCACGTTTCTCAGTCACCGACTGTTGATCTCAGCTATGCTGCTTGTTTTGTTGCTTCTGACAGCTGGCCAGATTATATATTATGACCTTTCGGTGGAAATTACAGAATAACAACTCATCGGGTGACTAATATATTTTGATTTAGTTTCCTGTATGGAAATTTGTATTATTTCGGCTTGTGGATTATATGTTGTAATCGATTTGCAGTTTTTTCGTAGATAATAGAATTGGCCCAAAATGTTAATCGAAAAATTTTAAGTGAAACATATTTTGCTCAGTAGGTAATGGTAAAATAAAACATTTTACTGTCTGAGTTACAGAATACCGTACCTAGAATAAAAGAGTAAAAGTGCAAGAATTAATCAATAATAAATTCACAGATTACCTGTTGACATATAATTCAAAATATAATTTCGTGGAAAAAATTATTTCTTTTGGTAAAAGTGCATTTATAATTTGGATTGTGCTGTTAAGTATAAAATTTTATATCAGTTGTGAATATTACTTTTAAAATAAGATGTTCAAATTTAAATGTAATAATATGTAACCATGTTACAAAATATGCTTCCCCTTCACCATTTATTGATATACTTTCTTGTTATTTAAATGAAAAGCCACATTCGAAATTCGATTTGAAGAAAAATTTTTGAGGAAAAGCATCATTAGAGATAAATCACCCAAATCTGTATTTTCAATAATAATTATTGATATGTAAAAATTTCTGGAAGCTGATAATAAAAAAAAAATAAATAAATACCCCCTCAAGCAGCTGCTTGCCACAGAGGTCTGACAGGAGCCTGTCAGTTTATATGCCACAGTAGAAGATCTGAGAAGATGGCAGGACCTCAGCAGAAAAACGACACACACATCCATGCCTAATCTGGGGCTCGAACCCAGATCCCTTAGATCAGTAGCCAAGTTGACTAAAACTTTGTTAGTCATAAGTATTTACCTCGAAAGTTATAATTGAAACAAATACTATAACAAATCATCTATTAAGTGCAATTTTCGAAGTTTGTTTGATGCTTCAGTTTTTATCAATTTTATGTTTAAAGAGCAGGATCTACTGTTAAATGTTACAGCTTTAATAACTATTTAAATATTACCCTTTTGTGTTATGGTATAAATAAACATGTAATGTAAATAAATCAAAAATGTACTAAAAGTTTAAGTACCATTTTTAAAACACATGTTTTTAAAGTTAGGAAGCTTTAAATGTAGTATTCTGCTCATTTAACACAGAAGTGCCCTAATACATGTGACTAATATATTAGATTTAGTTTCAATGTTTATAATGAAACACTTCATGTTTTGTATTAATATCTATAAAAATTTTGCACTATCACATTATATATATGTAGTTTGTAATCTGCTTAATTTGGAGTATTTAAAACTCAATAGGGGAAAAATAATATGCATTTAGGTTTTGTTACTTCATTTAAAGAGAACAATTCTTTTCTCATATACTAGTATGTATACTTGAACAATAATAAGCTACGTAACATATTACAGTGCCAAGATCCTATTGGTATTTTAAATACTATTTTAATGTAATAATTAAAAATGGTTTTGTGGAAAAGAGTTTTGCCAATGTTTGCAGCTGGAACCTATGTCTCTGTGGTATATTATGCAATGAAAGCTTAGCTGATCTGCTGTGGTTTGGGTTTGAATCATGCAATAGCATGGCTGTTTTTTCTGTCCTATCCTGCAGATTAGATAGTAGCTTTGCAGGTCTGATCACAAATTGAAAAAAATCCCTGTGCATATTAAAGAACATTCTGGATGGGCTTGATGGTATTCTAACAGCTGTCCAGTTGTCACTCTTCTCCCAGTCTTCTGTGAGCCTTTGGGTCCTTGTGACCCAGTGTGTGTGTATGCAAAAAATGTGCTGCTCAGAGGCCGAGTGGTTAGCGCTATTGGCTACTGATCTAAGGGACCTGGGTTTGAGTCCCGGGTAAGGCATGGATGTTTGTGTTGTTCTTCTGCTGAAGTCCTGCCATCCTCTCAGACCTTCTACTGTGGCATATAAACTGACAGGCTCCTGTCAGACCTCTGTGGCAAGCAGCTGCTTGAGGGGGTATTTTTTTTTTCAGAGGTAAAACAACCCAGGTCTACTATAGATAATGACTTGAATTTTTAATGCAATGGAGATATTTTAAAGCTCAGAAAATTTGCTCATTTACAGTAACATTTTATTTTAAAGGTAATAACTTGAATTTTTTAATTCTTAATGGCAATAGTTTTTTTTAAAGCTCTGCAAATTGTTTTGCACTTGTCACATATCTAATATATATTTTAAGCTCCTTAATAATTAATATTAATAATTATATATTATTAAGGAGATCCAATACATATTGATATACATATAATTGAGCATTCATGCAGATGACAGTTTGGCTTTTATATATGATAGATGAAAATTTCATTGCCACTTAATCTTTAAATACAGTGTTCTATAGTTTGATTAGAAATTTATTTTCAATAAACTGTATTTTTAAATATATTATTTCATTATATAGGAAAATATAATATTATCCTTTGATGCAGACTCCATAAATCTTTATAGAGGCTTATTAAGAAACATATGCTATATTATTCCTAAATATTGTAATGTTGCAACATTCTAATATCGCAAAGACCGGGGCGGGGGTGGCTCAGTCGGTAGCGCGCCAGGCTCGTAATCTGTAGTTCCCAGGTTCGAGTCCCAGCTGGGTCAGCGTTGAGATTTATCTCCACAAAATTCCCCGCCCTGCCCACGGTCAGTAGGGGACACCGATGGGCTTGGAAAGACCGCTGTCCGTCGGATGGGACGTTAAGCCGTGGCCCCGTGTGTGGGAGAGCCATACCCTGTGCACGTTAAAGAACACGCTGGATGGCCTTGATGGGAGGCTACCATCTGTCTCCCAACAGCTGTTCCAGTGGGTCCCCTTACCCCAACCTTCTCTGAGCCTTCGGGGTCCATGTGACCTGGCCATTTAGCCCATGGTGTGCAAAAAAGTGCCGCTCAGAGGTAAAACAACCCAACCCAACTCGCAAAGACCACAAAATTGTATGTACTAGAATTTAATCTTTTGTGAAACTCAGGGCTTAGGCTATTGCAAAGGTAACTTTTGGGAATGTTAAAGTCATTTCCTTTTCTCATATATTAAATTTTAAGCATACAAAAATGCAGTTTAATTCCACAAAATAAAAATAATGAATTACACTAAGTTACTTTATATCAGTAGATTTGCACTAAATCTCTGTATTCATGGGTGCCGACAGTGGGGGAAAGAGGAATAGTTCACTCCCTGTAAATATGGATTGAAATATTAATATATGTTAAATAATATCAGGTAACTAAATATAGCAAGCATTTAATTACTATTAGGTTGTTTAAGTATTATAATAATAGAGGATGTAAAGGAAAAATTATCTTGAGCTGGATGGAATCTGAACCCACATCATCAGGAGCAGGAGGTTGAGGAATTAAATGCAGTTTAATTCCACAAAATAAAAATAATGAATTACACTAAGTTACTTTATTGGTGTCCCCTACTGACCGTGGGCAGGGCGGGGAATTTTGCGGAGATAAATCTCAACGCTGACCCAGCTGGGACTCGAACCTGGGAACTACAGATTACGAGCCTGGTGCGCTACCGACTGAGCCACCCCCGCCCATTTTTGGTTGTTGGAAGTAATTCATTATTTGTATTTATTATTATGAAAGCATATTTTTATATGTATTTTCAATAATAAGTTCCTTTTTTGTGTTTGGGCATCATTAATTGGATTATGATATGATGTATGCATGAATCCTTATTAGCAACTGATCTCATTAATTGACATAAATATTTCTATCTTGAAACATTGATTTGTTTTTTTGCCCCACCTCTGGAAAAATTTCTGCCAGTGCTCATGTCTGTACTATTGTACAATCCAATAATAATGGAAAATGAAAATCTTTATGCCAAACTTTTTAAATATTTGGTCATTAATAATCAATAATTTCAAATAATTTTGGTTGGCAAATAAAATATTGGTAATAAAGTTTTGCTGCATAATGTAAAATGTAATGGCATAATGGAATAAAAATAATTATTGTTTATTTATTCTTATGGATATACTTTGCATGTAGGGGAAAAATTAGGTTGTGTGTGTGTGTGCACAAGTGATTAGATTACAGGAATAGACAATCTGGCATGGTTGTGTTTAAGCATTTTTAAGTACTAAGCATAAATGTTCTTTTATTCAATGACTCTTGGCACCCCCCCTTGATTCACCGACCCAAGGCACCCCCCCTTGATTCACCGACCCAAGACACCCACCCTTGATTCATAGGCCGTAGATACCCCCCCTTTGATTCATTGGACCTAGGCATAAAGGCATATCCAGACCCTCAATTCATGTGTACAGTTTGTGTTTGCCAATACACAACTCTGCATTCTGATTTTTTTTTATTTTCAGAAATTCTTCTCGCCATAGAGTGAAACCTACACTTTTCCCAACTCCATTCTAGTGGTCTTTTAAAAAATACTGTAGCAAAATATGTGCAATGCATTTTTTTTTGCCTAATTTGAGGTATCAAAAATTTCCAGGAGAGTGGAAATGTAAGATTGAGTCTTGCAGTTATATATTATAATAGACCAAATACAGGGATATCATAATTCTTTCTGCCTGAGCCTCTAAATACCCTGCTTTGGAGTTTACCAGTAAAAAATTCTCACATCACTTCATTTCCAAAAAGAAAGCAAAAATTGCTTAAATGCCAAAGTTTTTGTGGATTAACACAAAACTTTGGCAATTGAATAAGAAATCTGATTTTAAAGTTATATTTCAGTTCACAAATTTTTTCAGTTATGTTTATGATTCATCATGTTTGAAAAATTAGTGGCTCCCTAAAGAGGTGTGAACTGCATTGAATTATGCAGTTCCAACATAATTTGAACCACTAGAACTACATATGAAAAACAGATTTTTTTTTGGGGGGGGGGGAATGTTAAATATGTAAATAATGGGTATCCATAGGAGGAAAGTCAGCTCCCCTGCACTTTGCTAGAATAAAATATATTTTAAATGAATATGATTTGAAATAAATATGTTATACTTTAAATTTAGTGTGAATAATAATTTAATAATCTTGAAACCAGTACACATATTTTTTTTGTTACATATTTTTGGTATCTCAGCTGTTGGAATATTAAGTCCTTGATTGCATAACAACTGAAAATCTGCATGCTTCTCTAGTGCTGAACTGTACTAATTGTACAATAGATAAATTTGTACTGATCATTTAGGCACACAACAGACTGAAGGTATGTGTTGGGTTGTTTTACCTCTGAGCAGCACTTTTTTTTGCACACAGTGGACTAAATGACTAGGTCACAAGGACCCCAAGGGGTCAAAGAAGGTTGGGGAAGGCTGTTAGGAGGTGCACAGTTGTTAAGAGACATGATAGCTCCTATTTAGGCCATCCAGCACGTTCCTTAATGTGCACAGGATTGGCTCTCCCACATATGGTACCATGGCTTAACATCTCATCACATCTTTCCAAGTCTATCCGTGTCCCCTGCTGATTGAGGGCAGGGAGTTTTATGGAGATAAATCTCAATGCTGGGAAAAGGTGGGACACAAACTTCAGAAATGCAGATAATGATCCTGGTACTCCTATTGAATGAACCAGCCCCATCACAGTTCAAGGTATGATTATGCACTCAATAATTATCTCCTCTAACTGAAATAGAAAAGAATGTGGAATATATGCAGAATTGAATAGTGTCATTGCAATACTAGAACCTAGAGATTAGAGAGATTTTCTTGTTACAACAAATCTTTAGTTTTGATGCAGCAGAAAGCATGAGCTTGAGAAAATTATTTTTCAATTGCTCTATCTATTATAGAATACACTAGATTACAATTTTTGATGTTGATATGATTGCATTGAATTGAGCATCATTTTTGGAGATAGATAACTTGGCTTTATGTGAGGCTATGATATTGGTGTGTGATAATTCCAAAATAAACCATGCAGCTACGGGAATATTTTGAAGAAGTTTATTTTTAAAGATTATAGATTTTTGAGAGCTACTCTTTTCAGCATCCTCAGGCAAATCAATTATAAAGAACTGGCCTACATATAATGTTATACAGCATATCTTTATTTTCTGGGGATATTTTAAAATGAAGACTACTGCAATATTTAGTTCAATGAGTATGAAAGAGATTAATATGCGACACCTTAGTAAATGCATTTACCTTCCCTACTCTTCATTTTATAATAAATAATAATACCCCCTCAAGCAACTGCTTGCCACAGAGGTCTGACAGGAGCCTGTCAGTTTATATGCCATAGTAGAAGGTCTGAGAGGATGGCAGGACCTCAGCAGGAAAACGACACACACATCCATGCCTTACCCGGAGCTCGAACCCAGGTCCCTTAGGTCAGTAGCCAAGCACGCTAACCACTCGACCACGGGACGGCCTCTGGCAGTAAAATATTTAAAAAATTGTGGTTCTGTGAGGTCCTGTGACTCCAGGAGAAAGACAACAACACAAGAAAGAAAATATTCATACCTTGTCTAGGGACTGAAACCAAAGTCCTTTTGATTAGTAGCTAAGCTAACCACTCGGCCACCACAGAAATGAAATTGAAAAAAAAAAATAGTTTTATTGAATTTACGGTTTTTCTTCAAGGAATACAAAAGTTAATGTTTTAAATAATTTAAATTTTTTTTTAATACAAAATTAATTATTTTTTCCTGAACGATATGCGGGATGACGTTTTGGAGTTTTCCCGATTTCCCCCGTTTTTTATCCCCCCTAACAGTCTCAATATTCCAGGAAACTTCATAATGTTCACATTTTACACCACCAAAATTTCATATTTCTGTCATTAATATTATTTCATTATTATTTCTATCATTTCCTTTTAGTTACATTTTCCTCGTATCATTATAGGGAGAATTGTCTGTATTAATCCAGTGGAAAACCACTGGACGGCTATAACATTATTATTACATCAATGCAATATTCGTTTGAAATTTTAGAATTTTCACCGTTAGAGGGCGCCATTAGAGTGTTCGAAAGATTCCGAAAGCGTGAATCATAATATTTTATCAATTCCTATATAACCCTAAAAAGATTTTTTCATTTATCTCTAAATACAAACAATTATCTGCTAAAACAAAAAATTGTGTGTCCCCCTCCCGTCTGGGTCTAAGAAGTCACTTCCTTGCTGCCAATGAAAACATCATGGCGTTCACATTCCACCACCAAAATTTAAAATTTCTATCTTAAATACCTCGTTTGCAATATTTGTTTGAAATTTTTGAATTTTCAAAATTTTCCACCATTAGAGGGCGCAATTATCGTTTTTGGAAGATTAAAAAAGTGTGAATCATAATATTTTATCAATTCCTATCTTACCCAAAAAGAATTTTTCTTTTATTTCTAAAAACAAACAAATATCCGCTAAAATTAAAAAGGTTTGTTTCCCACCCCCCTCTGGGTTGGGTTGTTTTACCTCTGAGCGGCACTTTTTTGCACACCATGGGTTAAATGGCCAGGTCACATGGACCCCGAAGGCTCAGAGAAGGTTGGGGGAGGGGACCCATTGGAACAGCTGTTGGGAGACAGATGGTAGCCTCCCGTCAAGGCCATCCAGCGTGTTCTTTAACGTGCACAGGGTATGGCTCTCCCGCACACGGGCCACGGCTTAACGTCCCATACGACGGACGGCGGCCTTTCCAAGCCCATTGGTGTCCCCTACTGACAGTGGGCAGGGCGGGGAATTTTGCGGAGATAAATCTCAACGCTGACCCAGCTGGGACTCGAACCTGGGAACTACAGATTACGAGCCTGGTGCGCTACCGACTGAGCCCCCCCCCCCCCCCCCCTCTGGGTCTAAGGGATCAACTCATTGATGGCAATGGAAACTTCATAAACGTCACATTTCACCATCAAAATTTCTAGTATAAATACATCGTTTTCAATATTCGTTTGGAATTTTCAACTTTTTCCACCGCTAGAGGGCGTAATTATAGCTTTAGAGATATTCATAAAGTACACGTCGTAATGTTTCATCAATACCTATCTAACACGAAAAGAATTTTTTATTTATCTCTGTAAACAAAAAAGTTCGATGTCTACAGACGGACACACAGACAAACGACAAAGCGAAACTAATATCTCGTTTTCTTTGAAAACGAGATAAAAATAAGCGATGAGCATTGTAATAAAATAGAAAATGGTTGTATTTCCGTAAAGGGCATGTCAGACCGCTGTGGCAAGTAGCTGCTTGAGGAGGTATTTTTTAAAATATTGTACATACTTTTTTTTTTCGTCACAACCACCAACAGCAATTTGCATATATATAGTCGATTATTAACTTTTTTTGGCGCTTATAACCCAACTTTTGCAAGTAGTAGAACTAAAAAGGTTCTGTTAGAATGTCTGAACGACCTCTGAGCAACATTTTTTTTGCACACAATGGGCTTCTCTGAGCACTCGGGGTCCTTGTGACCTGGCTATTTAGTCCATTGTGTGCAAAAAAGTGCCGTTTAGAGGTAAAGCAACCCAACCCATCCAGCGTGTTCTTAACATGAACAGGGCACGACTTTATGTCCCATCTGACGGACGGCGGTCTTTCCAAGCCCATCTGTGTGCGAGGAATTTTGTGGTGATAAATTTAAACGCTGGCCCATTTGGAACTCGAACCTGGGAGCTGCAGACTACGAGCCTGGCGCGCTACCGACTGAGTGACCCCAGGTCGTGGAAAGACTATCATCTGTCGGATGGGACGTTAAGCTGGATCCCGTTGTGCAGGAGAGTCATAACTCTTGCATCCAAAGATCACGCGATGATTTGCAGGTGATGTATACCATATGCTTAATGACGTCCCTATTCGTTCGGGGCGGGGGGTGGCTCAGTCGGTAGCGCGCCAGGCTCGTAATCTGTAGTTCCCAGGTTCGAGTCCCAGCTGGGTCAGCGTTGAGATTTATCTCCGCAAAATTCCCCGCCCTGCCCACGGTCAGTGGGGGACACCGATGGGCTTGGAAAGGCCGCCGTCCATCGGATGGGACATTAAGCCATGGCCCCGTGTGCGGGAGAGACATACCCTGTGCACGTTAAAGAACACGCTGGATGGCCTTGACGAGAGGCTATCATCTGTCTCCCAACAGCTGTTCCAGTGGGTCCCCTCCCCCAACCTTCTCTGAGCCTTCGGGGTCCATGTGACCTGGCCATTTAGCCCATGGTGTGCAAAAAAGTGCCGCTCAGAGGTAAAACAATCGAATCAATCCAATCCTCTGAGCGGCACTTTTTTGCAGACCATGGGCTAAATGGCCAGGTCACAAGGACCCCGAAGGCTCAGAGAAGGTTGGGGGAGGGGACCCACTGGAACAGCTGTTGGGAGACAGATGGTAGCCTCCTGTCAAGGCCATCACGCCTGTTCTTTAACGTGCGCAGGGTCTGGCTCTGCCGCACACTGGGCCACGGCTAAACGTCCCATCCGACGGACGGTGGTCTTTAAAAGCCCATCTATGTCCCCTACTGACCGAGGGCAGGGTGGAGAGTTTTACAGAGACAAATCTCAACGCTGACCCAGCTGGGACTCGAACCTGGGAACTGCAGAGCATTTTAAGAGTTACGAATCTGGAATATTTAACAATAAATATCTTGGTTTAGGAAAATCGAACTATTATAAAATATTGAAATAATCATTATGCAATCTTCTAAAAGGTGTATTTTATTACATAATAAGTACCGTTCCAAACCATTTAAATTTTAATTAAATTCCAAAATAAATTGTTCTCACGCATTACCGTTGTGAAATATTGCAGTTTCCATCTGTTTTAAATACTGAAGAGTATTGTTCAAAATCGAGATTTAATTAAATTTATCTATGATCTGTAATTTATCTTGAATCACATATTTCTATTAAATGCCTATTTTAGAAGTTATAGAGCTTCGAAAGTAAATTCCCATTAATATAACACGGAAATTCTCAAACGATTTGGTAGAGCACGTATAACTGCAATCGTTATGAAAGATTTCAGTTTGCTTTCTCAAATGCTTATTATTATCAAAATTTTAACCGGATCGAAAGCCATCCTTTAAACGCAAGTCGACAAGTCTAGCTATTTTACAAAGTTGGGTTGGGTTGTTTTACCTCTGAGCGGCACTTTTTTGCACACCGTGGGCTAAATGGCCAGGTCACATGGACCCCGAAGGCTCAGAGAAGGTTGGGGGAGGGGACCCTCTGGAACAGCTGTTGGGAGACAGATGGTAGCCTCCCGTCAAGGCCATCCAGCGTGTTCTTTAACGTGCACAGGGTATGGCTCTCTCGCACACGGGGCCACGGTTTAACGTCCCCACGGTTTAACGTCCCATCCAACGGACGGCGGCCTTTCCAAGCCCATCGGTGTCCCCTACTGATTGTGGGCAGGGCGGGGAATTTTGCGGAGATAAATCTCAACGTTGACCCAGCTGGGACTCGAACCTGGGAACTACAGATTACGAGCCTGGCGCGCTACCGACTGAGCCACCCCCGCCCCCTGTTTGAAGGGACATTTGTTTTAAAGCTGTCCTGTGGCCGAGTGGTTAGCGTGCTTAGCTGCTGATCAAATGGACCTGGGTTCGAGCACCGGATAAGGCATTAATGTTTGCTAAGGTGCCGCATTCTATTATGGCGTATAAATGGATAGGCTCCTGTCAGACCTCTGTGACAAGCAGCTGCTTGTGGAGGTATTTTTTAACAAATTTTAAATACTTGCCCTTGTTTTAGCGTCAAACTTTCGGTTTATTTTAGTAATATCTTTTACAGCCCGAATTCTTTGCATTTGCTATCAGACCTGATTTTATCATTTTAAAAATTACTGATTATTAAACGTATCTAATTTGATTATTTTTGCTGGTGTCCAAAAACAGAACTTGTTTCCACTTAATTGTCCGTCTGCAGATGTTCAACTTTTTGGTGTTCAGAGATAAACAAAAAAATATTTAAATAGCTGAAAAAATCTATCTCCTGTGAAATTTTACTACTGAAAAATTTGTTTTCTGTTGAAATAAGTACTAGAGTTGAAAAAGTACCCCTTAACAAACTGCTTGAGAGGTCTGACAGGAACCTCTCCGTGTACTAACTACATTACACATAATGCCTGAAAAAGATGCGACACCTCAGCAGAAAAATAACATGAAAAGAAGCATGCGTTATTTGAGGTCCTCCGTCAGTTGCGGACACCAGTAGGTTTCGATAGGCCGTCGTCCGTCGGATGCTGCTTTAAGGCGTGTACAGGATATGGCCTCCTCCGTGTGGAGGAGGCCATACCCTTTCACGTTAAAGAACTTTCAGAATGGCCTTGATCGGAGGCTTCGGTCTGCCTCTAATAGCTGTCCATTGGCTCATCTCCCCCACCCCAACCTTCTCTGAACCGTCGGGGTCCTTGTGACATGGCCATTTAGCCCATTGTGTTAAAAAAAATGAGACGCTCAGAAGTAAAACAACCCAAACGACGAAATATTAAGATGCGTTTTTCGTTTATGTTATTATTCATTTCGATAAAATGAAACGAATATTCATTCTACCTTTTATTTTTTTGAAAATGATTATCAAATATTTAAACTCTAATTGTAGCTTTTTAGCTTTTACCAATTTCGATGTGTAGTAAAGTTACAGTGAAAATTGTGTGTAATTCTGTTATTGCTTCATCAGTAATTCCCTTCACAGGAATTGCTGTTCATTAGAACAACGGAACTGTTCTGATGACTGTGAGCATTGCGACATTTGGGAGAAGAAATGGTTAGTTATCACTGTAGTCGTTTGATTGCAACATCTGAGAGAGCGTTTAATGCAATGGTCGACCTTCTACTGGTATGGACCCGGTGGACATTTAGGCGACAAGACAGAAGGTTGGATTGACTGTAGCCGTAAAATAACAAGAGGGAGCAAAACAGTGCGTCGAATTGCTTGTAGAGTGATAAGACCAGGATGAATTAATGCTATAAAAAAATAATAGTAATAAATAATAAATATCCCCTCAAGCAGCTGCTTGCCACAGAGGTCTGACAGGAGCCTGTCAGTTTATATGCCACAGTAGGAGATCTGAGAGGATGGCAGGACCTCAGCAGAAAAACGACACACACATCCATGCCTAATCCGGGGCTCGAACCCATGCTTTGTATAATTATAAGGTTTTACAGTTATTCGGAAAAAGTTTACTAATACAACGGGACTGTCGTGTCGGTTTGACTATCAGGGTGGGTTTGATTTCTCTCTGAGCGGCACTTTTTTGCACACCATGGGCTAAATGGCCAGGTCACATGGACCCCGAAGGCTCAGAGAAGGTTGGGGGAGGGGACCCACTGGAATAGCTGTTGGGAGATAGATGGTAGCCTCCCGTCAAGGCCATCCAGCGTGTTCTTTAACGTGCACAGGGTATGGCTCTCCCGCACACGGGCCACGGCTTAACGTCCCATCCGACGGACGGCGGCGTTTCCAAGCCCATCGGTGTCCCCTACTGACCGTGGGCAGGGCGAGGAATTTTGCGGAGATAAATCTCAACGCTGACCAGCTGGGACTCGAACCTGGGAACTACAGATTACGAGCCTGGCGCGCTACTGACTGAGCCACCCCCACCCCTCCCTTATATCGTGAGCCTTGAGCTGTAGCTTAGTTAGCTTATTTACCCTGCGTCCAGGCCATCCAGCTTGTTCTATAATGAGCTCTCCTGCACATGGGGATGCAAGCTTAAACGACACTTCTGACGGTCTTTCGGTGCCAACTTCCTGGCTGAAGGTAGAGTGACACTTAGAGAATATAAATTACGACAGTGGGACTCGAAGCTACCGATTGAATCAGCCCGAACATATGGTCTCATCAGCTGGTACGGACATAGCAAGAGCCTTGTAATTGTCTGTGCTTAAACACTACATTACTGATGGGGCGGGGATGGGTCAGCCGGAAACGTGCCAGGCTTGTAATATGCAGTTCCCAGGTTCGAGACCCAGCTTGGTCAGCGTTGAGATTTATTTCCGCAAAACTCCCCACGGTCAGTAGGAGACTTTGATGGACTGGGAAAGGCTGCATCCATCGGATGGGAAGATACGCGGTGGCTCCGTGTGAGGGAGAGACATACCCTGAGCACGTTAAAGAACACGCTGGATGGCCTTGATGGGAGGCATCAACACAGTTTTTCAACAGCTGGGATTTATGATTGTGTATTTTGATCTGGTCATTTACAACATAGTCCACTGTGTGTAAAAATGCGCAGTTCCAGAAATAAAACAACCATGCTGTTAGATTTTGAAATGTAGTTTAAAAATAATAAATACTCCCTCAAGCAGCTGCTTGCCACAGAGGTCTGATAACAGCCTGTCAGTTTATATGCCATGGCAGAAGGTCTGTGAGGATGTCGGGACCTCAGCCGAAAAACGACCCAAAGACCCATGACTTATCCTTTGGTATATTAAAAAAAAAGGCAATAGAGACAATATACACCGAGGGGGCAAAAACAATATGACCACTTGCCTAATATGATGTTGGTCCTCCATATGCCGCCAGAACAATTCTTATGTGGCGAGGCATGGACGACATAAGATTTCTGAAGGTGTCTTGTCACATCTGGTACCAACAGATCCTCTAACTCTTGTAAGTTACGTGATTGAGCCGCCGCAGATCGAATATGCAGTTCCAACATAAACCACAGATGCTTAATTGATGTCTGGGGAATTTGGAGACTAGGGCAATACCTGGAAGTCTTCCTCATGTTCCGCAAATCATTCTTGAACAATCCGGGCAGTATGGCATGGCGCATTATCCTGCTGAAAGAAGGCACTACTAGAGGGACATATCATTTGCATGAAAGGATGTAACTGCTCTGTAATGATGTTTAGGTAGGTGATAGACGTCATAATTTCCTGCACATGAATAACTGGACCCAGGGTTTCCCAGAAGAACATTGCCTAAAGCATTACATTTCCTCCAGCTAGTTTTCGTCCTACAGTGCATCCTGGTGCCAACATTTCCCCATGAAAACTACTCGCACGTACCCGGCTCTCCACATGGTGCAACAGGAAACGAGATTCATCGGACCAGACTACCTTCTTCCGATCATTCAATCCAGTTTTGATGATTCGACGATGAACTGAGGTTAGCATTACACTTAGAACGGTCTGCGGCTACGCAGTCCCATTTTCAGCAGGGTTCTACGTATTGCATGTTGTGACACATTACTACAGTCACCAGCGTTCAAATTACGGGCGAGTTGCGCCACAGTGTCCCTTCTGTTGTTGTCCCCCCCGAGTTGCGCCACAGTGTCCTTTCTGTTAATACCATAAGGGATAGCCTTCGCTCACCTGTAGTAGTGGTTTTTCCCTCCTTGGACCACTTTTTGAAGGTACTAACCACGGCTGACTGTGAGCACCCCACAAGCCTTGCCATCTCGGAAATGCTCTGACCTAGTCGTTTGGCCATTACAATTTGGTCTTTGTCAAACTCACTTAAGTCCGCTGCCTTTCCCATCTGAAAAACAAGAATAACACTGATTAACAAAGCTTAGTATCAGGTGTTATTTATACCGTTTCATGACCTTCACACGCGCCGTCATTTACCCGAAGTTGCTTCGATTTGCATAAAGACGCGCTGGCCATAATGTTTTGGCTCTTCGGTGTATATTCATGTATTTTTAAAATGTGAAGACTTGTTTCGTCTCATGAATCCTTATTTCAAACAATCTGTCCTTATTATTCCTTAATCGTATTTCCCAGGTTCGAGTCTCAGCGGGGCCAGCGTTGAGATTTATTTCTCAGTAGGGGATACCGATGGGATTGAAAAGACCCCGTTCGTTGGATGGTACATTAAGCCACAGGCCTTTGTTTGTGCGGGTGAGCCTTAATCTGTGCATGTTAAAGAACACACCTGATCTCCCATCAGGTGTGTTCTTTAACATGCACAGATTACGTGCATAAATTTTGAATGCATAGATTTTGAAGATTAGATGCGGCCTGCTCTGAAATTAATGTGGATCTTCATCTGCCTTAACAGCTATCCAAAATGTGTCCCTTTCCACTAATATTGTCTGAAGCATTGGAGGTCTTTGTGACCTGTCCATTTAGCCCATTGTGTGAAAAAAAAGTGTCGTTCAGCGATAAAGCAACCCAAAACCTCAAATGATGTACAGGCACACTTCCACTACTTCGCCTAATCTCTGAAATTAATGTGGATCTTCAATCTTATTAGGAAGGAAAGAAAGGAAATATTTTCACTTTACTAGAATATAGTTTAAATTACTGAGAAGTTTGTGCTCAAATAGCCGTAAAACCATTAGACAGTTCTCATTAAGCGAATAGAGAGCAAAAATTAATAATTCCTTGTCATATAGGTGCAATTAACGTATCTGCTTTTAATCTTCCGTATTACTTTCACTTTTCTTATAATCGAGAATTGTTATTATCACATAATGTGTGAAAGCCGAGGAATAAAAGGGGAACTATGCAATGCAAATCGAAATGATGCAAAAAATAAACGACTTTTAATTAACATATGACGACAACCGTATGATTTTTTTTTGTAATCTAATGCTGATTAGGACAATAGCTGATGAATTCGGTATCAAACCATAAAGAGAGCTGGTAGCTATTATCTCGTTGGAAGCTTCTGTGTTTTGAGACAACTTCCACTTTTTTCCCGAGCAGAAATTAATTATGGAAATGTCAGAATATTGTGCGAAAAATGCCTAATGAGTCAGAATACGTTGTTGCAATCACCAAATGATCTTAGTCTGAAACCCATGGTGCATATCAAACGGTTTTAGTAAACGATGCTTTTAACATTAAGCTTAATTAATGCCATGTATAACCAGATGGATTTAAGCATTTATATCTTCTGTGGTGTGCTTTTTATCCAGTGAATGACAAAGTTTCATTAGGGTAATGATGACTGAGTCCAGATTATGGTTATAATAAACTGGCTCTTTCAATTGACTGGTAGCGACTCCTGGTGGAAGTTAATGTATTTTTTTCTGCTTTGCTATATTTATCTCTAAGTCAGGTTGTTTTATCTCTGAGCGGCACTTTTTTTTTTGCACACCATGGGCTAAATGGCCAGGTCACATGGACCCCGAAGGCTCAGAGAAGGTTGGGGGAGGGGACCCACTGGAACAGCTGTTGGGTGACAGATGGTAGCCTCCCGTCAAGGCCATCCAGCGTGTTCTTTAACGTGCACAGGGTATGGCTCTCCCACACACGGGGCCACGGCTTAACGTCCCATCCGACGGACGGCGGCCTTTCCAAGCACTTCGGTGTCCCCTACTGACCGTGGGCAGGGCGGGGAATTTTGCGGAGATAAATCTCAACGCTGACCCAGCTGGGACTCGAACCTGGGAACTACAGATTACGAGCCTGGCGCGCTACCGACTGAGCCACCCCCGCCCCAGTTGATCTGGATAACATCAATATCATTACACGAAATGAAGGAAAAGAAAAAGTATAAATAAAAAAAAAAACAATAAAATGATAAACGTTTCCGATTAAAACCACTTTTTCATCAACCACTCAAATAAATTTCCTTTAACATCAAAAATTATACTTAACGATTTCTTTAGGAAGCAAGTTAAATTAGGTAGGAAATTTGATTTCTTTGGAATTTCGTCCGTAATTATTATGAAATTTTGGTTTGTTTTAAAAAAAATCTTAGCTTTTTTCTAGTAAAATTATTGTGGCAAATATTTTGCTTATTGTTATTATTAAAGAAGTTATTGATAACACAAACAGACACATATTAATTTTCAATAAGCAAAACTTTGAACAAACTAAATATATCATCTTTTGTTGTAAGGGAATTTTTAACTTCTGAATTACACAAATTATATTGTAATTTGTATTCTTTTAATTTTATTTAATTCTGTCTTATAGGCTGTCCCATAAACTGTTATTCCATATCTAATTATAGATTCAAAAAGTGCTTTATATACTAAAATAGTTAAATGTGTATCAACAAGTTCCTAATTTTAAATGCTCCAGATCGTAATTTTCAACACATCCAGTCAATATGTTTATTCCGTTTCATTATTGAATTCATTTTCAGACCTAGGTAAATTATTTCATTTACTTCTATTTAAGGACAATTGGATATATCAGGTAATAAACTATTGTGCCATTCCTGTCAATAAATCTGTCTGTCTGTCAGAGCCTTTTTCCTCCGGCATTTGCCTCGATTGACAGAAATTTATTGCCACCGTTGCCATTCTCCATACACTTGGGGGGGGGGGGGAGGGCTCAGTCGGTAGCGCGCCAGGCTCGTAATCTGTAGTTCCCATGTTCGAGTCCCAGCTGGGTCAGCGTTGAGATTTATCTCCGCAAAATTCCCCGCCCTGCCCACGGTCAGTAGGGGACACCGATGGGCTTGGAAAGGCCGCCGTCCGTCGGATGGTACGTTAAGCCGTGGCCCCGTGTGTGGGAGAGCCATACCCTGTGCACGTTAAAGAACACGCTGAATGGCCTTGACGGGAGGCTACCATCTGTCTCCCAACAGCTGTTCCAGTGGGCCCCCTCCCCCAACCTTCTCTGAGCATTCGGGGTCCATGTGACCTGGCCATTTAGCCCATGGTGTGCAAAAAAGTGCCGCTCAGAGGTAAAACAACCCATACACTTGGGATATTGTGCCCCGTGATGTTCCGCTGAGTTCCATCACCTCCGTTACGGATGCTCCTGCCCATCGCCTCCAACGATGATGACTTCCCTTTCGAAATCAGTCGGATCAGCCTTTTTATCCACGTCGCACTTGACTACTATTTTTACAAAATTTCATAGTGACGTAGGAAACACAAGTCAATAAGAAATTTTACATACACATCCAGTATTCATAATAATTTGGCTAGGAAGTGTATATGGGAACGACCTATCCTTCGTTACTACACCGAATACCACCAAACCCGGCGCAAATTGTTCCGGAGCGTTCTATTATTTTAGTTTTTCTATCCACTTTATTTTTTTCCTAAAGACTGGAAAAAGTTTCCGTCGCTTCCCTTATAATACAAACCTCGCGGCCAAGAAAAAAAGAAACTAGGAATGTGAGTACAAAATAAAAATGAGTTGCTTTTCTTCAGATGAAAACTCAGAGGATAAATTTCAAGCAAGTCTAACGGATATTCCGTTCATTTTTTCGGCAATTCTCCGGCTACGTTCACCGGCGTTGGCATGCGCTCTTCCTAGAGAGCAGATAGAGAAACTGAGAGTTTTGATGCGATGCATTGCATCCGGAGATGTAAAATGATCTCCTCAGCCTCTCGGCACTAGGGTTACCATACATCCTCCAAAAGGAGGACATGTTCTCCTTTTTTTTTTACCTTGTGAGCTCCCTGAATTTTGAAAAAAAAGAAACATGAAATGCCATTCTTTTTGTATAAATTTATAACATGTTTTAAATTAAAATTAAAGCACCCTTCTTTTTTAGATTCTTTTTTTAAATTTCTTGAACTCATGACTGGAATATAATTTACTGTTACCGTGAAATAATATATTGTAAATGCAAATCGTGAATGCTAAATTCACTTATTTTAAAAGTTAATATTTTCTGTAATCTCAATATGTGCAATTTACATGCCAGATTGAAAAAGTTGGGTTGCGTTGTTTTGCTTCTGACCACACAATGGGCTAAATTCTCCCTAATTCCTTCGGGGTCACAAAGACCCCGAAGACTCGGAGAAGATTGGGGGAGGGGATCCATTGAAGTAGCTGTTGGGAGACAGATGGTAGCCTCCCATCAAGGTCATCCAGTATGTTCTTTAACGTGCACAAAGTATGGCTCTCCCGCATACGGTGAGACGGCTTAACGTTCCATCTGACGGACGGCGGACTTTCCTAGTCTTTCGGTGTCACTTCTGACCGAGGGCAGGGCGGGAAGTTTTGCGGACCTAAATCTCAAATCTGGCTCACCTGGGATTCGAACCTTGGAACTGCAGATTACTGGCCTGGAGCGCTGCCGACTGAACCATCCCCGCCTGATTGTCAGGAGAGAGAGAGTAGTTTGAAAACAGTAATCGCCCTCCAAGGATACTTGCAATTAGTTAAAATAAAAAAAAGTAATTTTGTTGTTGCTTAAATACAAAAATTGTAGCATTTTAATAATAGCGCCCCTAGACCAGTGCCTAATGAGAAATCCTGGCCTGGTTATACTGTATGTATCTTTATACTTTTGAAGCTTCAAACAAAATACAGTTTACTCTGCTATATCCGAATATCTTACTACAGAATCAATTTCCGTATATTTGGCATAGAGCCAATTTCAGATAATTTGTGACACCATCAAAAAATATGAGAGGAAAACAATCTGTGTTTGATTTGTTTGGTATGAGCAAGTATTTAAGCAATGAAATAAATTATGATAGTTGTCATTATTATATGCTTTTTCTAATTGAAGGTTGAGTGTTTTTTTTTTGCAGTTCAGTACCTTTAAAAAACTGCAAAGGTATAATGCTTAGCTCCCAATAATTGATTCTTATTGAACCATGGGATTTGGGTGTTTTACCTCTGAGCGGCACTTTTTTGCACACCATGGGCTAAATGGCCAGGTCACATGGACCCCGAAGGCTCAGAGAAGGTTGGGGGAGGGGACCAACTGGAACAGCTGTTGGGAGACAGATGGTAGCCTCCCGTCAAGGCCATCCAGCGTGTTCTTTAACGTGCACAGGGTATGGCTCTCCCGCACACGGGGCCACGGCTTAACGTCCCATCCGACGGACGGCGGCCTTTCCAAACCCATCGGTGTCCCCTACTGACCGTGGGCAGGGCGGGGAATTTTGCGGAGATAAATCTCAACGCTGACCCAGCTGGGACTCGAACCTGGGAACCAGATTACGAGCCTGGCGCGCTACCGACTGAGCCATCCCCGCCCCATTGAACCATGGGAAATAAGTATAATATAGCAACGTTTTGCATATAATGTTTAAATTAAAACTGTGGAGGTTTGTGAACAAAAACAGGTGGCGTCACAGAACTGAAATTTGGAAGGACAACGGTCAGACATGAAAAAATTATATTAAGAAATATATAAAAAAAAAAGTCGAAAAATATGTTCTAAAAATGCCATTAGGTGGAACTTTCCGCTGTTTAGAAATACCATGCAAAGTAGATCGACAAAGTGTCTGGGAAAGGAATATAAAAGCAGGTAGGTGACAACGGAATCAAAACATAAAGTAACCATGAGAGCAGAATTATGAAGGTTCGTGCATTGTTTGTTAAGCTCTATGGCCAAAACAATAGCAATGCCATGGCTGCTCTCTGCTAATATCGCCTACTTAAAATGCTGAGATGGGAACTCTGTCAAAAAATGGGTTAGACAAAATGATTGAGAAGTTTGAGAAGACAGGTAGCTTGGCTGTACGTCATGGCAGAGGAAGGTGACTAGTTTCTGAGGACGTTCAAGAAATCTCTTTGGCATTGAGTGCAGTTGGTTATCAGCATTTGAACACTGGTGTAGTTGCAACATATCTGAATCTTGCATGGTCGCAATGAAATGTGGTCCACTGTTTCCTGTACAAACGAAGCTTGGTGAACAGCTAGTGATCCTGGGTGATGTCTGATGCTCTTCAATTCCTGGCTAGGATGGAGGACGACAGCAATTGACCATTAAATGGAGTAACTAGCCGCATTATCAACTGAATAGTAATGTCAACACTTAGAACTGTCTTTTTATGGGGAATGAAATTTACACATGTCACTGTGCTGTGCGATTTCACTGGAACTTTCATGATAGTTCCCTTCTTCTTTAATACACTTCCAAAAACGTGGTCACGTAATGTGTACAGTGGCCTAATTAACATGAACAATGGTGCAAGATACCATGAACTCTTATTATACATAATCCTGAAGCTAGAAGTTTGTTGATGGCAGCAGTTTTTCATGCAGGATAAGGACCACCATCTCATATTGCTCGTACAGCTGTTGTGTGACACGTTATCCGACGATATCCGTTAAGCCATGGCCTTGTGTGCGGTATAGCCATACACTGTGCACGTTAAAAACACGCTGGATGGCCTTGGTTGGAGGCTACCATTTGTCTCCTAACAGTGTCCAGTGGGTTCCCTACCCCCAACCTATTCTGAGCCCTCAGATTCCTTGTTACCTGACAATTTATTTCATTGTGTGCAAAAAAAGTGCCACTCAGAGGTAAAACAACTCAACTAATTATAATAATACCAGGTTGCTTACCTTGACAATTTTTTGATAATCCCTACGAATTATATGTAAATCGTGGATTATGCATCGTTTGTGTTCGTGGTTACTTGTTGTATTAGTGATGCTCTTCCAGTAAGTTCTCACATCCCCTTCCCTTTTGAATATTTGGCATTCCTTCTAATGTCTGCTTTGATTTTCAGTGAGTCAATATGAGGAACTCCGACGAGCTACCAGAAGCAGGATGACCCACTCCTTGCATCGCAAAGGAATTTCCTCTAACTTCTCTGAATGTCTGTGAGCGAGTGTCATCGTCATCACGATGCGGTGCCTTTTCAGGACTCCGATAGTTTTGAGTCTCGCGGCTGTCATCCTTTTCATGGCAGCAGCAACAGAGGACTGCGGCGACGTGCAGCATGATGTCGAAACTGGCATGATACGCCTCCCTGATTTTTCAGGTGAGAGCATCAAAGACTTAAACTGTTCGTGGACTTACAAAGCACCTCAAAGTCGCAAATTACTCGTTAAAGTGGATAACGTGCATTTGCCACCTTTAGATTTGCGAACGTCGTTGTTTAAGTTGTACATTGATGACCAACTTTTTGATATTCCCCGTAATTGTGTAAAGTGCCTGCGTGAAATGGTAGGTGGCGAAGTTGTCAAAGTCGTGTTCGTGTCGTATCCAGTTCATTCCGTTGAACCTCTGTTGCAGAATGTTTCTTTAGCTAGTGACTCTGCTCCTCCATCGGATGGTGTTGGCTCGTTTCAGGTTCGCTTCAAATCATTTGACCCGTATCGCTGCAGCAAACCAGAAACTGTTGAAAATGGATACACCAAAGGTAAAGGAAGGAAACTTGGACAGAAAATACTTTATTACTGCAATCCACCATATGATTTAATCGGTTCATCGGAAGTCGAGTGCGTGATTCCAGAAGACACTCCAGTCCCCGATTGGAGTTTCAAAGCACCAAAATGTATCGTGAGAGATTGTGATAAAAGTCCCATTTTAAGAGAAGCGGGCTCTGGAGCCATTGCTAGTCCTGGATATCCTACTTACATCAACCATTTCACTTCACCTTGTTATTGGGAGATCACAGCGGAACTTAATCAACAAATAAAAATTAGCATCACATACCTTAAAATAGCAGAACACGAGGGTCAGTCTTTGGGAAATGAGAGGACGAGACTTTCTCTTTTAGATGGCGATACAAATAACTTTATAGTCAATCTCACCGAATCGATAGGTGCAGATCCACTCAATTTCACCACTTTAACTAACAAACTGATTGTGCAGTTTATCATCAGCGAGGACAACAAGGGAAAGGAGGAAACAGGCTTTTATCTTGAATATTCTGCCATTCCAAGTTCGTGCCCCAATCCAGATGCACCTATAAGTGGCGAGGTAATCGCTTTCAGTAGGGATTTAGGATCGGTGATCGCATATAGATGTCACACTGGTTTCGTATTGATTGGTGAACCACATTCAGAATGTATGTTGAATGGGCTGTGGAGTAATCCCACACCAAGATGTGAATCCTTAACTGTGCATACTGAACATTTCATAGGTGCATCTAATGATAGTGACACAGTGACAGCTAATCTCACAGAGCTTCCGCCTGAAGTTTCGTTTTCACCCCCAAAGCCTTCCAGAAGCTCGAAGAAGAAATCCAAAGATATTCCGACTCCTAAACCACCTACCAAAGTCAGTGACGTAAAGGAGAAGCAGTCTGTGCCAAAGGAAGAATTCTCTTTAGAAACGTTTCATTTGCCAGTAGAAAGCGAAAAGCCGAATGATTTCCCACAGAACAAGAAAACTGACAAAGAAAATGGGGTAAGTGGCGAGAGTTAAGTTTCAATTAGTTTACGACATTAGTAGGGGGAAAAAGAGAGTTCTAATTCAGTGGCGGAGGTATATTAATCCTATGGGCTCTGCCATCCATGTGTTTCAAGCTGGTGGCGGAGCACATTGGTCAGAATTCTCGTTGTTTTTTAAGACTGAAGTCGGACAATGGTGAATAAAATACCTCCCTCCAGTAATGTATTAATCTGAAATTATATTATTCAGTTAAATTGCAGATAATAATGAGCATAAAACAGATGGTATTGGATAACAACTCAATCGTAATTTCCACCAACATCCATGGCGGTTTTCCGACGTCATCGACCACGGCCCCACAATCCCCCTTATTAATAATTCATAACTCATATTTAATTAATTAGTGCCGTCCCTCTTTATTAAAATAAAACCCAACCATCTTGACCGCAAATTCCCGAATAAGTCCCTTGGTTTGTACCCTCAACCGAAATTTTTAAGTCCAGACTCTGCCATTTTGAATCCCGACTCACCTATTAGAAGTTCTACCATTTTAAAATATTTTTACCCCATAGCATTTTTTCTTTTCATATACTGCGGGACAGTTTTATTCCAGTTTCTGCAGGATAGTCCTTCTTTTAGTATAAATACGACATCCATCAGTCAGATTCCTCATTCAGTTGTCAGACGTTGACAGTGACGGTTCTCTGCAGCTCCGTCTCCGTGATTTTTTTCAATTGTTAGAAGTCAATAGCGATAATTTTCGACGTCCGAGTGTAGTATGAAATCGGCTATTTTACAACTCACTGCTACATAATGTATCCATGTGATATATGTGAGAAGGCTTTCACGCTCCAGAAAAATCTCATTCGTCATATGAGAAATCATGGTGGGAATAACCTGTTTAAGTGCTCTGAGTGCGAATCGACATTCTCAAGGAGAGATGACGTCCGACGTCACGAGTTATCCCACACCTCCAGGAAAACCTACAAACGTGAAGAGTGTGCAATGGAGTTTGGGAGAAAAGACAGTCTTTTGCATCGTCAAAGAAAGCCCCACAATAATAAGCGAAAACGTTCTGAAATTGAAAGGATTCCCCGGAAGAAACAAAAACCAGACCCTGAAGACCCCTGTCAGTTTACAGAAGAAATGAAAAGGACCCTGTCAACACATAAGCTGGTGGCAACGGATGAAACATCTGTTGACCTCACCTTTCCTTATCCCTTTGGCTCTTAGTGAACCTTTCCTTACTCTCTTGGCTTTTAGTAAACTTTTCCTTACCCCCCAGGGGCGGGGGTAGCTCAGTCGGTAGCGCGCCAGGCTCGTAATCTGTAGTTCCCAGGTTCGAGTCCCAGCTGGGTCAGCGTTGAGATTTATTTCCGCAAAATTCCCCGCCCTGCCCACGGCCAGTAGGGGACACCGATGGGCTTGGAAAGGCCGCCGTCCGTCGGATGGGACGTTAAGCCGTGGCCCCGTGTGCGGGAGAGACATACCCTGTGCACGTTAAAGAACACGCTGGATGGCCTTGACGGGAGGCTACCATCTGTCTCCCAACAGCTGTTCCAGTGGGTCCCCTCCCCCAACCTTCTCTGAGCCTTCGGGGTCCATGTGACCTGGCCATTTAGCCCATGGTGTGCAAAAAAGTGCCGCTCAGAGGTAAAACAACCCAACCCAATCCTTACCCCCTTAGCTTTTAGTAAACCTTTCCTTACCCTCTTGGATTTTAGTAAACCTTTCCTGATCCCATTGGCTTTTTAGTAAACCTTTCCTTACCCCTTAGCTTTTAGTAAACATTTCCTTACCCCTTGGTTTTTAGTAAACCTTTCCGTACCCTCTTGGCTTTTAGTAAACCTTTCCTTACCCTTTAGCTTTTAGTAAACCTTTCCTTACCCCTTGGCTTTTAGTAAACCTTTCCGTACCCCCTTGGCTTTTAGTAAATCTTTCCTTACCCCTTGGCTTTTAGTAAACCTTTCCGTACCCACTTGACTTTTAGTAAACCTTTCCCCTTGGCTTTTAGTAAACCTTTCCCCTTGACTTTTAGTAAACCTTTCCCCTTGGCTTTTAGTAAACCTTTCCCCTTGGCTTTTAGTAAACCTTTCCCCTTGGCTTTTAGTAAACCTTTCCCCTTGGCTTTTAGTAAACCTTTCCCCTTGGCTTTTGGTAAACCTTTCCTTTACCCCCTTGGCTTTTAGTAAACCTTTCCGTACCCCCTTGGCTTTTAGTAAACCTTTCCCCTTGGCTTTTAGTAAACCTTTCCGTACCCTCTTGGCTTTTAGTAAATCTTTCCTTACCCTCTTGACTTTTAGTAAACATTTCCTTTGCCCCCTTGGCTTTTAGTAAACATATCCGCATCCCCTTGGCCCCTTACCCCCTTGGCTTTTAGTAAACCTTTTCGTACCCTTTTGGCTTTTAATGATCTTTTCCGTTCCCTTGGCTTTTATTAAACTTTTCCTTACCCCTTTGGCTTTTAGTAAACTTTTCTGTACCTCCTTGGCTTTTAATAAACATTTCTGCACCCCTTTAGCTTTTAGTGAACACTTACAGTTTAATACCCCTTATTCAATATGAAAGGAAATTCTAGAGTACGCATATGCGCACTATACGCTAATTTGATGTGCCTGTTTGAAAACAAAGCCGAAATGTTTGTTGGTTTTGTTAACAGGCAATGCCACCATGCAGTAGTTTGGAAACGTTGCCGAAGTATCAAAGTCCGAATTTGATGTACAAAAATTGATTAATTGATGCTAAGCACAGTTGGTTATAACACTTGGCTCTATTGAAATATGATTATTAGCTTGTCACCTAAATACCGACACATCAAATTTAGAACAAAGCAAAGTCAGTCTTTTAAAAACACTTGATAATATTTGGATGGAATAATATAGTTATTTATGAAATATTCCCCCTACCCTCTAGACAAGCTTCTCGTATCCCCGGGGGTAGGAGTACGCCAAGATGGGAACTCTAGCTGCAGTTGAAAAATCATGAAGTCACTTAATATCGATATCAAATTTAGAGGTTGGGTTGTTTTACCTCTGAGCGGCACTTTTTTGCACACCATGGGCTAAATGGCCAGGTCACAAGGACCCCGAAGGCTCAGCGAAGGTTGGGGGAAGGGATCCACTAGAACAGCTGTTGGGAGACAGATGGTAGCCTCCCGTCAAGGCCATCCAGCGTGTTCTTTAACGTGCACAGGGTATGGCTCTCCCGCACACGGGGCCACGGCTTAACGTCCCATCCGACGGACGGCGGCCTTTCCAAGCCCATCGGTGTCCCCTACTGACCGTGGGCAGGGCGGGGAATTTTGCGGAGATAAATCTCAACGCTGACCCAGCTGGGACTCGAACCTGGGAACTACAGATTACGAGCCTGGCGCGCTACCGACTGAGCCAGCCCCGCTCCACAAAGGGACCTGAGTTCGAGACCTGGGTAAGGCATGAAAGTTTGTGTTGTCTTTCTGCCGAGGTCTCTCCTTTTCTCACAGACCTACTATGACGTTATAAAATGACAGGCTCTTCTTAGACCTCTTTTCTAAGCAGCTGTTTGAGGGGGGGAGGGAGGCGGTATTTATTTTTTATCCACTACTGGTGGAAAAAGTTGCTATTTTATCTTTATTAAGAAGTACAAATAGCATTCCATATTTTCCGCATTTTCAATGAAACACAGAATAGGAGACTATCAATATTTTCACAACAAATTGATCAAGGAAACCAAAGGCAGTAAGCGTAATCTGTAGTTCCCAGGTTCGAATCCCAGCTGGGTCAGTGTTGAGATTTATCTCTGCAAAATTCCCCGCCCTGCCCACGGTCAGTAGGAGACACCGATGGGCTTGGAAAGGCGCCGTCCGTCGGATGGGACGTTAAGCCGTGGCCCCGAGTGCGGGAAAGCTATACCCTATACACGTTAAAGAACACGCTGGATGGCCTTGACGGGAGGCTACCATCTGTCTTCCAACAGCTGTTCCAGCGGGTCTTTTCCCTCAACCTTCTCTGAGCCTTCGGGGTCCATGTGACCTGGCCATTTAGCCCATGGTGTGCAAAAAAGTGCCGCTCAGAGGTAAAACAATCCAATCTTTTACCCCAAGAGGAGGAAAAAAGGAACTTTATTGCTTAAAGAGATCAATGAAAAAATTTTCTCTGTTGCATAGGAAGTAGCAAAATATTACTGTTTGTATATTTCCAATCTGTTAGTTCGAATTTCCACCGTTAGAGGGTGCAAAAATCGGAAACGAAGCATTTTTTTCGTAACCAAGCGCTACGTATTCATCAGAGGCAATTCTAAATATTTTTTTTGCGCGAAACTGGGCTTCCTTACGCAAACGAAAAAAAGATAGCTTAGAAGCTTTACTTGGCTTTTTCTGGTATCTCATACAATATGCAACACCACTGAAGCAACGGCAGGGGAGGCTCTGCGACTGTCTCCCGAAGGAAAGAGGACGACATGATTTAGTAAATAATATTTTATTAAAAGAATAATGGAAAATCCCTGTATCAAAAAAAAAATGCTCTTGAGCTCTGCAAGTCGTATTTGTATTCTTTTCTTAAAAGTGTTCTTTTTAACAACGTAATGTTATCTGTCTCATAATAGCACTAACAAATTAACAATTGTTATAGATATCGTTTGGGTTGCTTTGGCTCTGAGCGGCAATTTTTTTGCACATAGTAAAGTAAATGACCAGAGAAAGTTTGGGAAGGGGATCCAGTGGACAGATGTTAGAAAACAGGTGGAGCGTGCCAGGCTCGTAATTTGAAGTTCCCAAGTTCGAGTCCCGCCTTGGCCAGCATTGAGATTTATCTCCGCAAAATTCTCGCCTTTCCCTTGATCAGTAGAGGACACCGATGAGCTTGGAAAGACCGCAGTCCATCGAATGGCCATTCCAGCATACCATAGCAGGTTGGGTTGTTTTACCTCTGAGCGGCACTTTTTTGCACACCATGGGCTAAATGGCCAGGTCACATGGACCCCGAAGGCTCAGAGAAGATTGGGGGAGGGGACCCACTGGAACAGCTGTTGGGAGACAGATGGTAGCCTCCCGTCAAGGCCATCCAGCGTGTTCTTTAACGTGCACAGGGTATGGCTCTCCCGCACACGGGGCCATGGCTTAACGTCTCATCCGACGGACTGCGGCCTTTCCAAGACCATCGGTGTCCCCTACTGACCGTGGGCAGGGCGGGAATTTTGCGGAGATAAATCTCAACGCTGACCCAGCTGGGACTCGAACCTGGGAACTACAGTTTACGAGCCTGGCGCGCTACCGACTGAGCCACCCCCGCCCTACCATAGCAGGATATAGTACATATTGAACGGTATGCTGAATGGCCTTGACGGAAAGTTTCCATCTGTCTCCTAACAGCTGTCCAGTGGGTCCTCTTCTCTCATCCTTATTTGAGCCCTCGGTGTCCTTGTGACGTGGCCGTTTAGCCCATTGTGTTAAAAAAATATCTCTCAGAGGTAAAGCAAGCCTGAATAGGGTGTCAGGCTATGCCTAACCTTTCCTGGTTGGTGCAGCAGCAGAAGATAAACAATCCAACCCTCCACCTGGGGCGGGGGTGGCTCAGTCGGTAGCGTGCCAGGCTCGTAATCTGTAGTTCCCAGGTTCGAGTCCCAGCTGAGTCAGCGTTGAGATTTATCTCCGCAAAATTCCCCGCCCTGGCCACGGTCAGTAGGGGACACCGATGGGCTTGGAAAGGCCGCCGTCCGTCGGATGGGACGTTAAGCCGTGGCCCCGTGTGCGGGAGAGCCATACCCTGTGCACGTTAAAGAACACGCTGGATGGCCTTGACGGGAGGCTACCATCTGTCTCCCAACAGCTGTTCCAGTGGGTCCCCTCCACCAACCTTCTCTGAGCCTTCGGGGTCCATGTGACCTGGCCATTTAGCCCATGGTGTGCAAAAAAGTGCCGCTCAGAGGTAAAACAACCCAACGTTAAAGAACACGCTGGATGGCCTTGACGGGAGGCTACCATCTGTCTCCCAACAGCTGTTCCAGTGGGTCCCCTCCCCCAACCTTCTCTGAGCCTTCGGGGTCCATGTGGCCTGGCCATTTAGCCCATGGTGTGCAAAAAAGTGCCGCTCAGAGGTAACACAACACAACCCTCCACCTTCTCCGAGACCTCGGGGTCCTTGTGACCAGGTTATTTTGCCCATTTTGTGGAAAAAGTTGCTCTCAGAGGAAAAACAACCCAAGAAAACCTTGAAGCTGCTAACGACGGGAAAGAGAACCAATCTAGGAAATAGATGGAATGGTATCAATTATATCTACGTCAACAGTAACGATTTTCCACTGTTGACTTTTCGTGACTTTTGCGCTTCCAATTTGTCGACTGGGTTCTCAAACATCGTTAGCTTAACAGCCGAGAAAAAAAAACTCTCTGCCATATGCTGTAGAAAAAAATCGACACGTTTATTGTCTTTGCAGTAAGGATTATAAGAAAAAAAGATCCTTTTGTTCTTACGAGTGGAAGGGAGGTGCAAGTGCTCATTTTTTAAAGTCTGGATTTTTGTATTTTGGACAGTTTAATATATCTAACGTTGAAATGTTATCTCTAGCGAAATTGAGTAAACTTATTGTAAGGAAGGGAAGAAATTGGATGCTCTTCACGCAAAATAAAAGAACGTTGTGGCCGAGTGGTTAGCACGCTTGGCTACTGATCTAAGGGACCTGGGTTCGAGCCCCGGGTAAGGCATGGATGTATGTGTCGTTTTTCTGCTGAGGTCCTGCCATCCTCTCAGATCTCCTACTGTGGCATATAAACTGACAGGCTCCTGTCAGACCTCTGTGGCAAGCAGCTGCTTGAGGGGGTATTTATTTTTTTATACAGAAGGTTCTTTGGAGCTATAGGGGCTTTTGTTTTCAGTGCTATGAAGGGAAGTCAATTTTTAAAGACATCATTTTGTTCCATTTCCTTCCGTTGCCTTCTCCGATATAAAAATGAAATCGAGTTGGAATCCTCTGTTACAAAAGTTTTTTTTATAACAAATCCACAGTGGCGGATTGGTTTGGGTTGTTTTACCTCTGAGCGGTTCTTTTTTGCACACCATGGGCTAAATGGCCAGGTTACATCGACCCCGAAGGTTGGAGGAGGGGACCCACTGGAACTGCTCTTAGGAGACAGATGGTAGCCTCCCGTCAAGGCCATCCAGTGTGTTCTTTAACGTGCACAGGTATGTCTCTCCCGCACAGAAAAGTCATTAGGGGCCACGGCTTAACGTCCCATCCGACGGACGGCGACCTTTCCAAGCCCATCGGTGTCCCCTACTGACCGTGGGCAGGGCGGGAAATTTTGCGGAGATAAATATCAACGCTGACCCAGCTGGGACTCGAACCTGGGAACTACAGATTACGAGCCTGGCGCGCTACCGACTGAGCCACCCCCGCCCCTCAGTGGCGGATTACCTCACAGGCGCCTGAAGATTTCGCTTGGGACCTCGACATTCATATGGGGCACCGATGGGCTTGGAAATTCTGTCATCCGTCGAATGAGACGTTAAGCCGTGGGACCGTGTACGGGAGAGCTATATGCTGTGTATGACCTTGACGGGAGGCTATCATCTGTTTCCTAACAGCTATCCATTGGGGATTCCTTTCCACCAACCTTCTCTGAGCCTTCGGGGTCCTTGTGACCGCCCATTTAGCCCTTTTTATAGAAGAAAAGTATCGCTCAGAGGTAAAACAACTCAACCTTCGACATTCATGGACACGATTTTTTTTTTCAACATTTTCTCTAGTAAACTCTTTCACAATCAGTATAATTTACAATTTATTGTCCTACATATCGTGTTTTCGCTTAATGTCAAATATGTGATTTCTTTGGCAAATTCACTAGAAGGAACAGATTTTTATTTTTGCTTATAATTGTTTTTATTTATTTTTGAGTACATACAAGTTTATATGATATGTATTAAATTTTCTATTTATGAATTTCTGTAATGAGATTTATTTAACCTCTGCTGCATACATTTCTTTGATGTGCTGTAAAAAAATTTCGTTGATCGATTTCCCTCTTTCAACACTGGCGGTTATGTCTTTTGACTGGAGGGGGCCATTTAGAACTATTTAAAAGATTTTGTACTCCAGAAATAACACTCTTAACTTTAGTAATGGATTATTTAGCAATCCTCTGGGATAGTGGGGGCGGGGGTGGCTGAGTCGGTAGCGCGCCAGGCTCGAAATCTGTAGTCCCCAGGTTCGAGTCCGAGCTGGGTCAGCGTTGAGATTTATCTCCGCAAAATTCCACGCCCTGCCCGCTGTCAGTAGGGGACATTTTTTTGTTGTTTTACCTCTGAGCGGCACTTTTTTGCACACCGTGGGCTAAATGGCCAGGTCACATGGACCCCGAAGGCTCAGAGAAGGTTGGGGGAGGGGACCCACTGGAACAGCTGTTGGGAGACATATGGTAACCTCCCGTCAAGGCCGTCCAGCGTGTTCTTTAACGTGCTCAGGGTATGGCTCTCCCGCACACGGGGCCACGGCTTAACGTCCCATCCGACGGACGGCGGCCTTTCCAAGCCCATCGGTGTCCCCTACTGACCGTGGGCGGGGAATTTTGCGGAGATAAATCTCAACGGTGACCCAACTGGGACTCGAACCTGGGAACTACAGATTACGAGTCTGGCGCGCTACCGACTGAGCCACCCCTGCCCCCAGTAGGGGACACCGATGGGCTTAAAAGGCCGCCGTCCGTCGGATGGGACGTTAAGCCGTGGCCCCGTGTGCGGGAGAGTGCAGGCTCCGTGTGCTTTAACGTGCCCTGCGCACGTTAAAGAACACGCTGGATGGCCTTGACGGGAGGCTACCATCTGTATCCCAACAGCTGTTCCAGTGGGTCCCTCCCCCAACCTTCTCTGAGCCTTCGGGGTCCTTGTGACCTGGCCATTTAGCCCATAGTGTGCAAAAAAGTGCCGCTCAGAGGTAAAACAACCCAACCCCAATCTGGGATAGTGAGGGTGTTCTTTCCTAAGAAAGAAATATGGCGATTAAACCTTACGCCCCTATTCCTTCAGGAATTGGAAATGGCTCAAAAGAGCACTCCCAGGTCTTTTAAAGGGGGCCATGGCCTCCTGGCTCCCTCCTTATGACCGCCACTGTCTTTCCGGCAGTTTTGGAGAGGGGTTTGGTTCAGCCGATAGTGCACCAGGCTTGTAATCTGCAGTTTCTAGGTTCGAGTCCTAACGACCATTTTTGGGGATTTTTCTCTGCTAAATATTGTCATCGGTGAGAAAGATGCTTGGAGAGAGGCCTCCATCTGTCGTATGGGTGCGCCAGACTTGCAATCTGCAGTTTCGAGGCTGGAGTCCCAGCTGGGTCAGAGTTGATATTTATCTCCTCAAAACCTCCCGCCCTGTGGGGCGGGGGTGGCTCAGTCGGTAGCGCGCCAGGCTCGTAATCTGTAGTTCCCAGGTTCGAGTCCCAGCTGGGTTAGCGTTGAGATTTATCTCCGCAAAATTCCCCGCCCTGCCCACGGTCAGTAGGGGACACCGATGGGCTTGGAAAAGCCGCCGCCCGTCGGATGGGACGTTAAGTCGTGGCCCCGTGTGTGGGAGAGCCATACCCTGTGCATGTTAAAGAACACGCTGGATGGCCTTGACGGGAGACTACCATCTGTCTCCCAACAGCTGTTCCAGTGGGTCCCCTCCCCCAACCTTCTCTGAGCTTTCGGGGTCCATGTGACCTGGCCATTTAGCCCATGGTGTGCAAAAAAGTGCCGCTCGGAGGTAAAACAACCCAACCCCCCCGCCCTGCCCTCGGTCAGTAGGGGACATCGATGGGCTTGAAAAGGCGCCGTCTGTCGGATGGGACGTTAAGTTATAGCCCGTGTGCGGGAGAGCTATACTCTGTGCGTATTAAAGAACTTGCTGGATGACCTTGATAGAAGACCACTATCTGCTCCTAAAAGTTGTATAGTGGATCCCTTTTAGCCTCAGTTAATAATAATAATAATCTTTATTCATATTCATGTTATACACGAGTTTAAAACAAATGACCCTCAAAGCATCTGCTTATCTGCAGGAGAGAAGAATAATATCGTTGCGTGAAAATATATAAGATATAGTTTAAAACAATGTCATCGAATTATGTGAATTTCAGTGGAAGAATGCCTAGAAGAAAATTTTTGGTCTTTTGATATCTTTAAATTTGTTTAATAAAATAATTTCCCTTTTCAATTGATTGAACACGTAAGGTATTGTATATGCCCTTGTACATTTCCCGTAATTGTTTAATATTTTTGGAAGTTGGAAATAATTTTTGAATTGTAACCTTGTGTTTTTCCCATGAAAGATTTTAGATTTAAATTGACTGTCAAAAAATATTTTAAAGTGATGCTGTATTTGCAAAGGTTGTGAAAAGAAAGTATGTCTAGATAATTTAGTCTTTCTTCGCTATGATAAAATGAATTTCTTAAGTTATATGGGATTATATTTTTAGCAATGGATGATTGAATAGTTTCTATTTTCTTTATATTTGTGAGGTTAGTTGAGCCGTATATTGTCAAACCATAGGTCAATATAGATTCACAGATAGCTTTGTAAACCAATTCGTTTAAGTTTGTAGCTGGTGATCGGCAGTTCACACGTTCGTGTTCTATCTGGTTCAAGGTTAACATTTATTCCCGTAAAACTCCCCTCCCTGCTATCTGTAGGGGACATCGATGGGATTGGAAAGACCGTTGTCCGTCAGATGGGACATTAAGCCGTGGCTCCATGCGCGGGAGAACCATACCCTGTGCATGTTAAAGAACACACTGAATAACCTTGATGGGAGGCTACCTCCCATCAAGGCAATCCAGTGTGTTCCTTGGCCATCTGTCTCCCAACAGCTGCTAAAGTGGGACCCTCCCCCAACCTTCTCTGAGCCTTCGGAGTCCTCGTGACCTGGCCATTTGGGGCGGGGGTGGCTCAGTCGGTAGCGCGCCAGGCTCGTAATCTGTAGTTCCCAGGTTCGAGTCCCAGCTGGGTCAGCGTTGAGATTTATCTCCGCAAAATTCCCCGCCCTGCCCACGGTCAGTAGGGGACACCGATGGGCTTGGAAAGGCCGCCATCCGTCGGATGTGACGTTAAGCCGTGGCCCCGTGTGCGGGAGAACCATACCCTGTGCACGTTAAAGAACACGCTGGGTAGCCTTGACGGGAGGCTACCATCTGTCTCCCAACAGCTGTTCCAGTGGGTCCCCTCCCCAACCTTCTCTGAGCCTTCGGGGTCCATGTGACCTGGCCATTTAGCCTATGATGTGCAAAAAAGTGCCGCTCAGAGGTAAAACAACCCACTCTCTGTCTCTCAACAGTTGCCCATTGGGTCCCTGAGCCTTCAATGGTCCTTGTGACCTAGCCATTTAGCCCATTATGTGCAAAAAAAGTGCCGCTGAGAGATAAAACAACCCAACCCAGAGCAGTCGAACCTCAGATTACGAGTGTCATCCAGCCACCGACTGAACCACATCTGCTCAACCAACTTAGGTCTTTAGTCCACTTTATAATAGCATACTCGCCCCCCCCCCTTTTTTTTGTTCTTACTCCATGAAAAAATATTAGATTTAATGAATACGTATTGTTCGATGCCTATTAAAATTTCACTTCAGATTGATGAGGTTTCGAATAAGTATCTGGCATATTCCAGAAAGCCTGCCCATTACATGAAATCTCGAAATGATCGAGTTATCAAAACATTTGCATTAATTCGCAATTAATTAAAATTCAAGAAGTTTGCATTGTAATTCAAAAATTATGCACTGATTCTCAACGGCCAACGGTTAAAATGGGTCTCTGAAGGATAGAGAGACTTTTGGTAATAATGAAGAATAGATCGCTTTTAAAAGGATTCCATGTAATAATTTTGACAGATGCTCTCTCATTACAGCGAGAGCAACGACGAGAGCAGAATTAAGCACCTATTACATTCAAACAATAGTAGTTCATTACGGTTACGGTTCTCAGAGCGGCGCAAAGCGTGGCAACCATGTAATCGAATTTTCTCCCACAGACGTTTCGCCGATGGTTCCTCGCACTCTCCGTTTAATGTGCCATCGCGATGCGAGTTGCTCATGCGGCTGCTACATTCCAGACGTGTGTTGATCTTTCTCCCTCTGTGCTTCGATAAGGTTCGCTATTGCGGAGTCGGTAGCACGACAGGCCGCTCCTTTCATGACGAACAGCAGGAAGACAGCAGCATCTGGGAGTCTCCAGTTCACTGATATCATTGTGTAATCAATTCGCTTTTCGATCTTTCCGAGATAAAGATATTCAACTTCCGTTGGTCTGCTGCTCCCACCCAACTTATCGACTGAGTCGGATGATGTGGTGCAGCTTTTGCTTTCCTTAATGCAGCAAGAATGTTGTGGGATGCTCTGGCGCCTTTCTTCCACTGGTTGTGGCAGGTGTTTGATTTATGTAGCTAGCCTAGTTTCCTGGCAATTGCATCTATATTGGGATAAATCAATTCTTGGGAAGTATTTAGGTTGTTTTACCTCTGAGCGGCACTGTGTTCCACGCAATTAACTAAACGGCCAAGTTACAAGGACATCAAGATTCTCAGAGAAGGTTAGGGCAAAAAGATCCACTAGACAGCTGTTAAGATATAGATGGAAATTTTTCGCCAAGAGCCTGTTCTTTAACGAGAACAAAGTATGGATGCTCTGATACACCAAGCCTTGGAGGGGCGGATATAGCTCGCCGGTAGCTCGTAATCTGTTGTTCCTTGGTTCGAGTCCCAGCTGGGCCAATATTGAGATATTTCTCCGCAAAACTCCCCACCTGCCTTCGGTCAGTAGTAGTTCCAATGGGCTAGGAAAGGATCTATCTATCGGATGGGATGTTAAACCATGGCAACTTCTGCACTTTAAGAATGCATTGGATGGCCTTGACGGGAGGTTATTGTATGTCTCCTGACATCAGTCCAGTGGGATCACCTTTCACCAATCTTTTCTGTGACTTCGATGTTCTTGTGACTTGCCCATTTAGCCATTGTGTGCGGGAGAGCCATACCCTGTATACGTTAAAGAACACTCTAGATGGCCTTGATGGGAAGCTACCATCTATTTCCTAATAGCTGTCCAGTGGGTATCGTCCCCAACGTGTTCTGGGTCCTTGTGACCTAGCCATTTACTCATTTTGTGCAAAAAAAGTGCCGCTCAGTGATAAAACAACACAACCCACCCCATATACACCAAAGAGTCAAAATATGGCCATCGCATCTTTATGCAAATCGAAGCAACTGCAGGTAAACGATGGCGCGTGTGAAGGTCATGAAACGGTATAAATAACATCTGATACTGAGCTTTGTTAATCAGTGTTTTCTTGTTCTTCAGGTGGGAAAGGCAGCGGACCTAAGTGAGTTTGGTTTGGGTTGTTTTACCTCTGAGCGGCACTTTTTTGCACACCATGGGCTAAATGGCCAGGCACATGGACCCTGAAGGCTCAGAGAAGGTTGGGGGAGGGGACCCACTGGAACAGCTGTTGGGAGACAGATGGTAACCTCCCGTCAAGGCCATCCAGCGTGTTCTTTAACGTGCACAGGGTATGGCTCTCCCGCACACGGGGCCACGGCTTAACGTCCCATCCGACGGACGCCGGCCTTTCCAAGCCCATCGGTGTGCCCATCGGTGTCCAAGCCATCGGTTCCCCGCCCTGCCCATCGGGGCAGGGCGGGGAATTTTGCGGAGATAAATCTCAACGCTGACCCAGCTGGGACTCGAACCTGGGAACTACAGATTACGAGCCTGGTGCGCTACCGACTGAGCCACCCCGCCCCCCTTAAGTGAGTTTGACAAAGACCAAATTGTAATGGCCAGACGACTGGGTCAGAGCATTTTCGAGATGGCAAGGCTTGTGGGGTGCTTACGGTCAGCTGTGGTTAGTACCTTCAAAAGTCGTCCGAGGAGGAAAAACCACGAACCGCCGGCAAGGTGTAGGCCAACTAAGGCTCATCGATGCCAGAGGTGAATGAAGGCTAACCCTATGGTACGAGCCAATAGAAGGGACTTTGTGGCGAATATACAACACACAGTACATCGAACCCTGCCAAAAATGGGACTGTGTAGCCGCAAGCCGCTCCGAGTGCCCATGCTAACCTCGGTTCCCCGTCGAAAGTGCAGTAGGCACTTTCGACGGCATGCGAGCATCAAAACTGGACCTTGAATGCTTGGAAGAAAGTCTTCTAGTCCAATGAATCTCATTTCTTGTTGCACCATGTGGATGGCTGGGTTCGTGTGCGTCGTTTACCTGGGGAAGTGTTGGCACCAGGATGCACTGTGGGATGAAAACAAGCCGGTGGAGGAAGTGTAATACTTGGGCAGTCATTCATGTGGAGAAAATTATGACGTCTACCAGCTACCTAAACATTATTGCAGACCAGGTACATCCTTTCATGGCAATGATGTATCCCTCTAGTAGTGCCTTCTTTCAGCAGGATAATGTGCCACGCCACACTGTCCGGATTGTTCAAGAATGGTTCGAGGAACATGAGGAAAACTTCCAGGTATTGCCCTAACCTCCAAATTCCCCAGGCATGAATCCAATCGAGCATCTGTGGTTTGTGTTGGAACAGCATATCCGATCTGCGATGATTCAACCGCGTAACTTACAAGAGTTAAAGAATCTGCTGATAACGTGTTGGTACCAGATGCCACAAGGCACCTTTAGAAATCTTGTAGTGTCAATGCCTGGTCAGGTAAGAGCTGTTTTGGCAGCACGTGGAGGACCAACATCATATTAGTCAGGTGGTCATAATGTAATGTTTTGGCTCTTCGGTGTGGAATTCAAACTGAAAGGCTGTCTTTCCCGATCACAGATGGCGCCACGAGTGATAAGTTCGGAAGATTTATAATTGCAATTGGCGGAGAAATGAACTAGCCTTGATAGCTTCGTGGTCAGAATGCCAGGCTTCTCACCACGAAAACATACCCCACGAATAGGGTATGACCACCTTGTCGTGGTGGGGGGGCCTAGGGTCCAGCAACCCGGCTGAAGGCTGTGCCGACCGGATTGGTGCCCCGGTTGGACATGGCTAAGGCCAACCGAGGTTGAAGATGCTGCTGGCCGGCTTGATTGCCGGTCGGATGGTGACGGCGTCGGAGACCTCACCTCTCAGGAGACCTGTGTGGTCTGTTCGACGGCTCTGCCGAAAGGTCTGTCCCCGCCTAGTAGGCACGAGCTGTCCAAAAAGTCTGGGTCTTACTAAGAGTCCCCACCCCGGGTGCCGATCGAGCTTGGATCTTTATATCCTTGCACATTTGCAAACCGGGGAATAGATTAAAGTAAGGTTTCTTCCGGTGGTCAGCTTTCCTTCTATAGGACTGCTGCCATGTGAGGCTGGGTTTGAGGTGCGCCTATAGGGCGTATTCCTTGCCCCCGGCTCTAGATGGTCATGGCTTTTCTTAACCAGGTAGTGCTGTCAGGCGGAACCGGGAATTGCCGTGGTTGCATAAGATCGCAACAAAGAGATTCATTTCCTGAACACGCAGTTGCAACTTAAAATCCAATAGGTGTGTGGCGGCTTATCCATGCCTCTCCTTTCTCACTGAAGGCAGGTTTGGCGTTAACAGAAATGAATCTCTGTTCTAGTATTGTGTGCATTCGAACTTTAAAATATTTGTTACAGGAAAAGTAACAAAAGATATCACAATAAAAAGAAAAGTACATGAAATTTATAAATCCTTAATCTGTGCACCGGCAGTGATACAGCATCTAACGCAAACAAATTCCATTTCCTCCTCCCTCCCCCTGGGCGGGGGTGGCTCAGTCGGTAGCGCGCCAGGCTCGTAATCTGTAGTTCACAGGTTCGAGTCCCAGCTGGGTCAGCGTTGAGATTTATCTCCGCAAAATTCCCCGCCCTGCTCACGGTCAGTAGGGGACACCGATGGGCTTGGAAAGGCCGCCGTCCGTCGGATGGGACGTTAAGCCGTGCCCCCGTGTGTGGGAGAGCCATACCCTGTGCACGTTAAAGAACACGCTGGATGGCCTTGACTGGGGGCTACCATATGTCTCCCAACAGCTGTTCCAGTGGGTCCCCTCCCCCAACCTTCTCTGAGTCTTCGGGGTTCATGTGACCTGGCCATTTAGCCCATGGTGTGCAAAAAAGTGCCGCTCAGAGGTAAAACAAACCAACAACAACGATAAAAAAACAGTATTTCCAATAAATGCGTATACCTAGATCGCTAAAATTGAAAATGGAAAACAAAAATAACAGAAGTAGACTAAAATATAGATTACTAGAAATCTGAATATTTTAAAGATTTCTGATACGGAAATGACAAGCGATCAAGAGAAGTACGAAAACATTAAGCGACAGAGCCAATGAAATGGTTAATGAGGTTTATATCTAATAAAAATGTAGGAAACTAGGAAAGGTAGTCGTAATGATAGCATTTGGTAATAATGATGATGACTCTGAAATGGCTTCTGATGATCAACTCCAAAGTTTCATTTTTCGTTCATAAATGTGCAGCAGATGACAGGAAAATGGCGAGTTGTTTGCCGATCTTATTTCCACACTGAAATGAACTTGGATAATGACATTGGTTTGAATGTTTTACCTCTGAACGGCACTTTTTTTGCACACAATGGGCTAAATGGCCAGGGCACAAGGACCCCAAAATCCTCAGAGAAGGTTCGGGGAGAGGATCCACTGAAACAGCTGTTGGGAGACACCAACTGGGCTATCCAGCGTGTTCTTTAACGTGCCCAGAGTATGGCTCTCCCGCATATGGGGGCGGGGGTGGCTCAGTCGGTAGCGTGCCAGGCTCGTAATCTGTAGTTCCCAGGTTCGAGTCCCAGCTGGGTCAGCGTTGAGATTTATCTCCGCAAAATTCCCCGCCCTGCCCACGGTCAGTAGGAGACACCGATGGGCTTGGAAAGGCTACCATCCGTCGAATGGGCGTTAAGCCGTGGCCAGTATGCAGGAGAGCCATACCCTATGCACGTTAAAGAACACTCTGGATGGCCTTGACGGGAGGCTACCATCTGTCTCCCAACAGCTGTTCCAGTGTGTCCCCTCCCCCAACCTTCTCTGAGCCTTCGGGTCAATGTGACCTGGCCATTTAGCCCATGGTGTGCAAAAAAGTGCCGCTCAGAGGTAAAACAACCAATCCCGCATATGGGACCACGGTTCAACGTCCCATCCGACGGATGGCGACCTTTCCTTGGGCAGGGCGGGGAGTTTTGCGGAGATAAATCTCAATGCGGACCCAACTAGACTTGGATAATGAAGTAAATCTTTTAACTTCTGTGTCACATTTCAGTTTTTACTTAGGAATTGCATTTGCAAATGTTCTGCAGGGTAATTATGATGTAGCTATTACAATGTAGCCTTCCTGAAAAAAAATTGTCGGAAAATATAGGCGTTCCTAAAATTAATGTTGTTTCCTTAACGAAATGTGGGGCGGGAGTTGGCCCAGTCGGTAGGGTGCCACGCTCTTAACCTGTATTTCCCAGGTTCGAGTCCTATCTGGGCCAGCGTTGAGATTTATTTCCTCAAACACCTGCTCTCGGTTTCCTCACCCTGCTCTCGGTCAGTAGGGGACACCGATGGGCTTGGAAAGGCTGTCTTTCGTCGTATGGGACGTAAAGTTGTGGCCCCATGTGAGGGAAAGAACCATACCCTGTGCACTTTAAAGAACACGCTGGATGGTATTGATGGGAGGCTATAAGTTGTTTCCTAACAACTGTGCAGTGGGTTTGCTCCTCCCAACCTTTTCAGACTTCGGGGTACTTGTGAACACGCTTGATGGTTGATGGGAAGCTATCAGATATCTCCTAAGAGGTGTCCAATGGGTCTCCTTCCCCCACCCCTCTCTGAGACTTCGGGGTCCTTGTGACTTAGTCATTTATCCCATTGTGTGCAAAAAAAGTGCCGCTCAGAGGTAAAACAATTCAAAGTTTTCTGTCAATGCCCAATCTAGAGGGGGAAAGGAACGAAGTAACCCCCCTCTCTCAAGATTCGGCCCTGATCGAGTGGAATAGTCCCTTAAAGGAATGTAATCTAGATGTTTTTTTTACCTTTCCGTTTGTTTCCGGAAGTATATCATTTATTTTGACTTATCAGTATGAAAAAACATTTTCCACATGTACAGTCGCTCAAAAAAGTATCCGAACACCATGGTTGATTACAGACTTCAGAAAAAATATCTGGCAATGATTCCCCGCCCTGCCACGGTCAGTAGGGGACTACTGACCGTGGCAGGGCGGGGAATTTTGCGGAGATAAATCTCAACGCTGACCCAGTTGGGACTCGAACCTGGGAACTACAGATTACGAGCCTGGCGCGCTACCGACTGAGCCACCCCCGCCCCTCCGATACGGGGTGGGAGTGGCTCAGTCGGTAGTGAAATAGGCTCATAATCTTCAGTTCGAGTCCTGCCTGGGCCAGCGTTGAGATTTATTGGATAGCTTTATTGATGGAGACCCACTGGATAGCTGTTAAACACAGATGATAGACTCCCTTTCACATAACCCAGCGTATTCTTTAATGTGTACAAGGTACAGCTGTTATGCACACGGCATTATATCCAGTCCGACGGATGGCGTCATTTCGGAGCCCATCGGTGACCCCTCTGTGACCTAGGGAAGGTGGGGGTTTTGTGGAAATAAATTTCATTGGTGGCACAGCTGGGACTCGAACCCAGGAACTGCAGATTACAAGCCTGTCTCGCTACTTACTGAGCTAATCCCCACCCCCTCAGTTCAGTTACTATCAAAATTTTTTGGGGTCATTAATTTTGGGCTCGAAAATTTGAGTCCGAACTTATCTCCTCACCACGGATATATTTCTATTCAAATTTCGACACCTCCTCTACCATTGATGAAGGGACGGGAGTGGCTCAATTGGTAGCGCGCGCGCCAGACTCGTAATCTGCAGTTCCCAAGTTCGAATCCCAGCTGGATCATCGTTAAGATTTATCTCCGCAAAACCCTCAGCCCTTCTCACGTCAGTAGAGGGACACCGATAAGTTTGGAAAAGCCGCCGTCCGTGAGGATGGGACGTTAAGCCGTGGCTCCGTGTTCGGGAGAGCCATACCCTGTATACTTTAAAGAACACACTGGAACAACACTATCACTGTCTCCGATAGTTTGGAGCGGGGGTGGCTCAGTCGGTAGCGCGCCAGGCTCGTAATCTGTAGTTCCCAGGTTCGAGTCCCAGCTGGGTCAACGTTGGTATTTATCTCCGCAAAATTCCCCGCACTGCCCACGGTCAGTAGGGGACACCGATGGGCTTGAAAAGGCCGCCGTCCGTCGGATGGGACGTTAAGCCGGTGCCCCGTGTGCGGGAGAGCCATACCCTGTGCACGTTAAAGAACACACTGGATGGCTTTGACGCGAGGCTACCATCTGTCTCCCAACAGCTGTTCCAGTGGGTCCCCTCCCCCAACCTTCTCTGAGCCTTCGGGGTCCTTGTGACCTGGCCATTTAGCCCATTGCGTGCAAAAAAGTGCCGCACAGAGATAAAACTAACCCAAGTGATGAAATTGTAAAAGTTATCTATGTCAAGTGGGAATATTTACATTTTAAAATTTAAATTGGATATTTTTAGTTGATGCAATTGAAGGGCACTTGCAAGTCAGCAAGATGATAAATTTTGCTAATTAAGTTTGCAGAGGGGAAAAAAATCAGGCTGACGTTATTTTTCAAGCAGTTTTCCCGCACAATGTCGCTGCTTTTTTTTCCTCCTCCTTTATTATTAGCAACAACGGTACTGTGCATTAACTCACAGCTAAGTGAAAGTCCTTTGCAGGTCGTGCTTGCTTGCATCATCATCATCACCACTAAAGACGGAGGCAGCCACCATCACCATCGTCGTTAAGTGGCGTAGACCACCGCCGTTCTAAGCATCGCGCTCTCCGTCTGGCTGACTCGGCTCGTTCGGAACTGCCAACGTTAATTAGGACGCAAACACTAAAAGAAAGATGGTGCCTTCTTGCTCCCATGGTGGGAGGATTAAATAGTTTGTCTCATGCTACGGAAAAAAAAAACAGTATAATGCATTTAAGTTTTTAAACCTGACATTGAAAAATTAATTTTAGACGTGTATAATGCAATATCCTATTAAAATAATAGAGAATTTCCATATGTCAATGGGGGCGGGGGTGGCTCAGTCGGTAGCGCGCCAGTCTCGTAATCTGTAGTTCCCAGGTTCAAGTCCCAGCTGGGTCAGCGTTGAGATTTATCTCCGCAAAATTCCCCGCCCTGCCCACGGTCAGTAGGGGACACCGATGGGCTTGGAAAGGCCGCCGTCCGTCGGATGGGACGTTAAGCCGTGGCCCCGTGTGCGGGAGAGCCATACCCTGTGCACGTTGAAGAACACGCTGAATGGCATGGTGTGCAAAAAAGTGCCGCTCAGAGGTAAAACAACCCAACCCATATGTCAATGGGAATCGTATTTTCGCGACTGTGTAACTTCTAAAATATGCATTTAATAAAAAAATGTGACTGAAGATGGATTAAAGATCATAATAAAATCTATTTAAATCTCAGGTTTTAACAATATTTGCTCAGTATTTAAAGAGTTGTCTAAGCTAGAATATTTCACACCAGTAATGCGTTGTAAGAATTTACTCAAGTAATTAATTAAAACTTAATAGATGTTGTTTCAAACCATTTAATAAAATATGCATTTTAGAAATCTGAACAATGATTATTTCAATATTAGGTGATTATATGTGTTTTTTTATTTGAAGAAATGTCAATTGTCTTAATCTGAAAATTAAGTTTTAAATAGATTTGATTATATCTATCATTAAGTTCAAATTTTAGAAGTAGGTTCACACCAAATTAACACAGAAATTCTTGAATATTTTGGTAGGTGAAGAATATATTATCAAAAACAATTAACTCGACAAACAGAAAAAAAACTTTAAAAAATAAATATTTGCCGAAACTTCTGAAGTCTTTATTGAAACTATGGAATTTAGCAATTGAGTTGGTTAGTACAGTCGCTCAAAAAAATATCCGAACACTATGGTTGATTACAGAATTCAGAAAAAATATCTGTCAACAATAAAAATTGAAATGTGCAAAATTTCGAGTTTAGCTTTCGACAAGCCGAACTGTGAACATAAATATACAGGCAGAATTTTGATGATAATGTGATTTGAAGTAACAGATTATCACAATTTTTGAAGCATCTAAAGCTGAATTTAAACCCTTTTTAAGGGTTGGGTTGTTTTACCTCTGAGCGGCACTTTTTTGCACACCATGGGCTAAATGGCCAGGTCACATGGACCCCTAAGGCTCAGAGAAGATTTGGGAGAGAAGATCGACTAGAAAGCTGTTAGGAGGTAGATGGTAGCCACCCGTCAAGGCCATCCAGCGTGTTCTTTAACGTGCACAGGGTATGGCTCTCCCGCACACGGGGCCACGGCTTAACGTCCCATCCGACGGACGGCGTCCTTTCCAAGCCCATCGGTGTCCCCTACTGACGTGGGCAGAGCGGGGAATTTTGCGGAGATAAATCTCAACGCTGACCCAGCTGGGACTCGAACCTGGGAACTACAGATTACGAGCCTGGCGCGCTACCGACTGAGCCACCCCCGCCCCCTTTGTAAAGGGGGCGGGTCATAGTCTTAAGTGTAGACGAGTTGATTATCATGTGTGAGTTAAAGCAAGCGCAGTATGGGGAACTTTAAAAGACACCTAACTGCTGTTGATTCTCCTTAGCAGTGTGGGGCGGGGGTGGCTCAGTAAGGAGAGCTCCCCGCCCTACACTGCTAAGGAGTGTGGGGCGGGGGTAGCGCGCCAGGCTCGTAATCTGTAGTTCCCAGGTTCGAGTCCCAGCTGGGACAGCGTTGAGATTTATCTCCGCAAAATTCCCCGCCCTGTCCACGGTCATTAGGGGACACCGATGGGCTTGGAAAGGCCGCCGTCCGTCGGATGGGACGTTAAGCCGTGGTCCCGTGTATGGGGGAGCCATACCCTGTGCACGTTAAAGAACACGCTAGATGGCCTTGACGGGAAGCTACCATCTGTCTCCCAACAGCTGTTCCAGTGGGGCCCCTCCCCCAACCTTCTCTGAGCCTTCGGGGTCCATGTGGCTAGTCATTTAGCCCATGGTGTGCAAAAGAGCCGCTCAGAGGTAAAACAATCCAACCCTTAGCAGTGTTGGTATAGAAGGAGTTCGTTCGTCCTAGGAAGACTGGTCGGGGTGGCTCAGTCGTAGAGCGAGAATCTCGTATTCTGTAGTTCCCAAGTTCGAGTCTCACCTGGATCAGCGTTGAGAGTTGTCTTCGCAAAAATTCCTGGCTTCGGTCAGTAGGGAACGTGGGCAGACTTGGAAAGGCTGCCGTCCATTGGAAGGGACGTAAAGCCTGGCTCTGTGTGAGGGAGAACCATACCCTGTGCACGTTAAAGAACACGCTGGATGACCTTGACGGGTGGCTACCATTTACCTCCTAACAGCTATCTAGTCGATCTTCTCTCCCAAACCTTCTCTGAGCCTTAGCGGGTACTTGTAACCTAGCCATTTAGCCCATTGTGCGCAAAAAAGTGCTGCTCAGAGGTAAAAACAACCCACCGAAATACAAGGAAGACTAAAAAAAAAGAATTTTAGCAAATGAATACGACTACAACTATTCAAAAAGAAATAATTTAATACTGGAAAAAGTATTTGTTCTTGATATAGGTAAATGGAAAATCATTGTAAAACGTTCTAGGTTTTATTTTTGCCTATCTCTTTCATTTTTGTTCATGGAGTTAGACTTTGCTGAAATCTCCTCTGCACTTGGATCTAATTTCTGGATGTGTTCTTGTCCATTACCAGCCACTTACGATGGGGTTTGGTTGAGTCAGTAACGCATCAGGCTCGCATTCTGCACTTCCCAAGTTCGAAACCCAGCTGTTTCATCGTTGAAATTTATCTCCGCAAATTCTCCACCCTGCCTTCGGTCAGTAGGGGTGGGGCGGGGGTGGCTCAGTCGGTAGCGCGCCAGGCTCGTAATCTGTAGTTCCCAGGTTCGAGTCCCAGCTGGGTCAGCGTTGAGATTTATCTCCGCAAAATTCCCCGCCTTGCCCACGGTCAGTAGGGGACACCGATGGGCTTGGAAAGGCCGCCGTCCGTCGGATGGGACGTTAAGCCGCGGCGCCGTGTGCGGGAGAGCCATACCCTGTGCACGTTAAAGAACACGCTGGATGGCCTTGACGGGAGGCTACCATCTGTCTCCCAACAGCTGTTCCAGTGGGTCCCCTCCCCCAACCTTCTCTGAGCCTTCGGGGTCCATGTGACCTGGCCATTTAGCCCATGGTGTGCAAAAAAGTGCCGCTCAGAGGTAAAACAACCCAACGGTCAGTAGGGGACACCGATGGTCTTGGAAAAGCCACTGTCCGTCGTATGGGACGTTAAGCCGTGGGCCCGTGTGCGGAAGAGCCGTACCCTGTTGCACGTTAAGAACACCCTGCATGGTCTCTGGTGAGGGAAAGGGGATCCATTAGACCACTTGTCTCCTAACAGCCGTCCAATGAGTACCTATCCTCCTACCTTCTCTGAACCTTCGGGGTCCTTGTGACTTTGGCCATTTAGCCCATTGTGTGCAAAAAAAAGTGCCGCTCAGAGGCAAAACATTCTTTTTCTTGCTTTTTACTGCTTGCTAATGAAACAGAGCAATTGATAACCTCGCATTAAAATATATACGTTTAAAGAAATGAAGACTGCAAGTTGCCTAAATGGCTCGTAATCAGATTCTCTAGGTTCGAGTCCCTGTTGCCTGCGTTTAATTTCTCTTATAAAACCTGGTTTCTTTCGAATTGATACCGATCGGTTTGGAAAGGCCACCGTTCGTTAGATGGGTCATTACGCTGTTGCCATGGATACCTGGGAGGCTCTGTACGTTAAGGAATACGCTGTAATACGCCTAATTATCTCTGAATTCTTTGGGTCCTTGTGACCTGGCCATGTATTGTGTGCACAAAAGTACGGCTCATAACAAACACAACCCAATTTACATTTTGCGCCTATTACAATTATTACAACTACAGTCACAGTTATAGTGTCCAGTTACTGAACCATTTTTTTTTTGCTCTCTGACGAAATTACTCATCGCCGTCACATAAAATGTCTCATGTGCCGACCAGAACTTGTTACGTCGTGCATGGGATGAGTTGGCTTAGGACGTGATCAGTGATCTTTTTTCCCTCTGAGGAAATTAGATACCTGGAAAATGAGATCTCAAGAGTATGAATATGCAACGTTAATCACAAAGGGGCTGATCTTAATCTTCGGAGACTAATCGTTATGGGTATATACTGTAATTTGTGGACCTCTATGATTATGTACTGGACTTTGTGAACCGTTTTTATGATTATTTACTGGGTTGTTTCGGGTTGGGTTGTTTCACCTCTGAGCGGCACTTTTTTGCACACCATGGGCTAAATGGCCAGGTCACATGGAACCCGAAGGCTCAGAGAAGGTTGTGGGAGGGGACCCACTGGAATAGCTGTTGGGAGACAAATGGTAGCCTCCCGTTAAGGCCATCCAGCGTGTTCTTTAACGTGCACAGGGTATGACTCTCCCGCACATGGGGCCACGGCTTAACGTCCCATCCGACGGATGGCGGCCTTTCCAAGCCCATCGGTGTCCCCTACTGACCGTGAGCAGGGCGGGGAATTTTGTGGAGATAAATCTCAACGCTGACCCAGCTGGGACTCGAACCTGGGAACTACAGATTACGAGCCTGGTGCGCTACTGACTGAGCCACCCCCGCCCTAATTATTTACTGGACTTTATGGACCGTTTTAATGTGTATCTACTGGATCTCGTGAACCTTCTTTATGGTTATCTACAAGACTTTGTGGACGGTTTTTATGGTTATCTAGTGGATTTTGTGGGCCTTTATGGTTATCTAATGAACTTTGTGGACCTTTATGGTTATCTAATGAACTTTGTGAACCTTTATAATTATGTAGTGGACCTTCTTTATTCGTATCTACTGGACTTCATGTACCTTCTTTATGGGTGGAATTTCCCGGCTACTGATTAACGTCCCATGCGACGAACGGTGGCACTTCCAAGCACTTCGGCGAATTCTTTCTCACAGAAGACAGGGTCCCCCCTGCCTTCTGTGAGAAAGAATGTGCCGATTAGCGTAGATCATGGGGTCCCAACGTGAGGTAAGCGGTAAAATTTTTTGGGGTGCGCCGTGAGAGCTCAAAAGTCGCTAGATATGTTATATATATATATTGTATATTATAACTATAGTTTTATCTATCTATACAAGGGGTACGCCAGTTACATACACATTTCCAGAGAGTACGTGAAGCATAAAAGGTTGAGAACCACTGGCGTAGATGAATCTCAACACTGGTACGGTTGGCAGTGGAGCCTAGGAACTGCAAAATACGAGTCTGAGGAATTACAGCTGAGCACCCCCTCCCCCCCCCCCCCCCGCCTCTTCCAAAAAAAAATATTTTGGGCATTCGATAATTCTGGAATTTCTTTTTCAAAGCGAAATTTTCCTTACTACATACTTTATGCAGTTTTTTTTCTTATCGGGACAAACTAATTTCATTTTCTTACGCTTGTAAATTCTAAAACTGCATTTGGATGCTAAATGCAGAAACTAAATTCGAATTACTCTCCACTCTCGATGCTTTAATTCTTCCATCAGATAATAATACAGTATTTTGCTACATCTGACAAATGGAATCAGGATGGAAGAAAGCAAAAGCAGATAACATAGAAAAAGGACTTCAGATGAGAAAGAAATGTTTCGTGTCTTGTCTATTCATATTTATGCACCATCTCCCGTAACAGTGCATAGGGCATTGTTAAACAACAAAACTCCATTATTCGTTAGTGAATATTCCTTGTGCTGCTTCTGTGTTCTTTTATATTCTATTTTCTGTGTTGTTGGAGTCTGATAATGGTTTCCACGGATACCATCTCGTGTTTTAAATTTGAAATGTTATGTGTCCTTTCCATTATTGTTGTTCCATCTTTGTTCTTCTGGTAACCTTGTTTCCCGTTCCTCTTTTCCAATTTTCCTTACGAGCATAAACAACCCAGGATGTTGGATTTTTTTTATTTATTATGTATGCGTTATGCTGGTAAATATTTCGTATTTGTGGAAGGAAATTTTCTCCGTGTATATTTTCTTTTAGATGCATTGATCAAACAGACTTTATTCGTAACTTTTATCTGATTTTATATTTCGTCTTTCGATATTCTTTCTAGAAAATGGTTTACTACCTTCCGGGAAATTCTTATTTGTTATGAAAGTAAAAGCTTAATATGTGGTTTATTTAGTATTTATTTATGATCATTAAATGATATCAGACATGATATGAGAGCCACACTTGGGTGTTGTGCCAACAGAAAACCTAATTTCATGTTTAGGGATTTCTGGAACAGAAATTTTTTCTGAAACGAAAGTTGGTGGAACAAAATACATACAAACGTATGCACAAACAGTCTTTAAATGGCCTTAGGATGTGGTGGTGGTGGGGGGGGTTGAATCAGTTGGCAACGGGCCAGGCTCGTAATCTGCGGTTCTCAGGTTCGAATCTCACATGAGAAGATGCCGATATTTATCTCTGAACCCCTCCCAAGCCCTAGGTGGGAAAGGAAGGGCACCAGCAGGCTTGGAAAGGCCGCCTTTCTTCGGATGGGACATTAAACCGTGATCCCATGTTCAGGTGAGACATATTCTGGGCATCTTAAACAACAACTCCCGACTGTTGTATTAGTGACTTTTACAATAGAAAATGTTATCCGGAATTTTTTTAGTCGTTTTTTATTCAATGATTAATTTTTCTCCAGCTCCCTCTAAGTAGCGGGGGTTGACCAATGCGTTGGCTCAATCTGTAGTGCACCAGTCTTGTAATCTTCTGCTTTTCAGGTTCGAGTCTGAGCTATGCAAGTGCTGAGAGTGCTCCATCGCGCCCTTGGTCAGAAAGGAAATACCGATGGACTTGGAAAGGATGCCCTGTCAGATGGGGCGGGGGTGGCTCAGTCGGTAGCGCGCCAAACTCTAATCTGTAGTTCCCAGGTTCGAGTCCCAGCTGGGTCAGCGTTGAGATTTATCTCCGCAAAATTCCCCGCCCTGCCCACGGTCAGTAGGGGACACCAATGGGCTTGGAAAGGCCGCCGTTCGTCGGATGGGACGTTAAGCCGTGGCCCCGTGTGCGGGAGAGCCATACCCTGTGCACGTTAAAGAACACGCTGGATGACCTTGACGGGAGGCTACCATCTGTCTCCCAACAGCTGTTCCAGTGGGTCCCCTCCCCCAACCTTCTCTGAGCCTTCGGGGTCCATGTGACCTGGTCATTTAGCCCATGGTGTGCAAAAAAGTGCCGCTCAGAGGTAAAACAACCCAACCCAACCCGATGGGCTTGGAAAGGATGCCCTGTCAGATGGGACGTTAAACCGTAGTCCCACGTTCAGGAGGACCAGATACTAAATCCTTTAAAGAACAAGCTGTCTCTCCTGATGGGAGGGTTCAATCTGTCCCCAATTTCGTTAAGCTCATGGGGTTTTTGTGACCTGCCCATTTAGCTCATTGTATGCAGAAAGTGCTGCTCAGAGGGGAACACCCCAACCTTTACCTTTCTAAAATCAAAAATTAATTTATTTTGAACAGGATTGTAGAGGGAAGCAACATTTGGAGAGGGGTGGCTCAGTTGGTAGTTTGTCAGGCTCGTAATCTGCATTTCCCAGGTTTGAGTCTCAGTTGGACCAGCGTTGAGATTTATCTCTGCAAAATCTCCCCGCTCTGCCCTCGGTCAGTAGGTGACACCGATGGGCCTGGGAAGGCAGCATTTCGTCGGATGGGGGACGTAAAGCCATGGTCCCATGTATAGGAGAGCCATATACTGTAGATGTTAAAGAGCATGTTAGATAGCCTTGATTGGAGGTTGGGTAGTTTTACCTCTGAGTGGCACTTTTTGCACACATTGGGCTAAATGGCCAGGTCACAAAGACCCCGAAGGCTCAGCGAAGATTGGGGGAATGGAACCACTGGAATAACTGTTGGGAGACTGATGTTAGCCTCTCGTCAAGGCCATCCAGCGTGTTTTTAAACACGCACAGGGCATGACTCTCTCGCACACGGACCACTGCTTAACATCTCATCCGACGGACGGTGGCGTTTTCAAGTCCATTGGTGTCCCCTACTGACCAAGGGCAGAGTGAAGAGGTGTGCGGAGATAAAACTCAACACTGGCCCAGGTAAGACTCGAACCTGGTAATTGCAGATTACGAGCCTGGCGTGCTACCGACTGATCAGAGGTTACCATATATCTCCCTTGATGGGAGGTTATCATCTGTCTCCCAACGGTTGTCCAGTGGGTTCCATTCTCCTGGCGAAATTGCACACAATGGACCTAAATGGCTAGGTCACAAGGACCCTGATCCATCGGGATATCATCTGTCTCCCAACAGTTGTCCAGTGGGTTCCATTCTCCTCACCTGGGGAAATTGCACGCAATAGACCTAAATGGCTAGGTCACAAGGACCCTGATCCATCGGGATATCATCTGTCTCCCAACAGTTGTCCAGTGGGTTCCATTCTCCTCACCTGGGGAAATTGCACGCAATGGACCTAAATGGCTAGGTCACAAGGACCCTGATCCATCGGGATATCATCTGTCTCCCAACAGTTGTCCAGTGGGTTCCATTCTCCTCACCTGGGGAAATTGCACGCAATAGACCTAAATGGCTAGGTCACAAGGACCCTGATCCATCGGGATATCATCTGTCTCCCAACAGTTGTCCAGTGGGTTCCATTCTCCTCACCTGGAGAAATTGCACGCAATGGACCTAAATGGCTAGGTCACAAGGACCCTGATCCATCGGGATATCATCTGTCTCCCAACAGTTGTCCAGTGGGTTCCATTCTCCTCACCTGGGGAAATTGCACGCAATAGACCTAAATGGCTAGGTCACAAGGACCCTGATCCATCGGGATATCATCTGTCTCCCAACAGTTGTCCAGTGGGTTCCATTCTCCTCACCTGGGGAAATTGCACGCAATGGACCTAAATGGCTAGGTCACAAGGACCCTGATCCATCGGGATCCTTGTGACCTGCCCATTTAGCCCATTATGTGCAAAAAACTGTCGCTCAGAGGTAAAACAACCAACCTTTGGAGAAATGCTGGACATTCTTCTTTGGAATCGAAAAATTACATATGGCATTTTCTACAGGCACGAAGTTTCACTTACAGTTATTTTAAGTCTTGCTTGTTTATTTATTCAAATGTTTTGTAAAAAAAAAGGTGTAAGAACCTCTTATTGAACATTTTTCGGAGTCAAAAGAAAATATTATGTGCCATACGTATAAAATCCTTGATAATAAGCCGTTTAACTACTTTAATATATGCTTTAAATTCTTACGCCTAATAATTAATGCCTTAGAAGTCATAGTTAAATATCCTCTTGTAAAAATTAATTCAAAGTAATTATTGTAATCGTGGTCTTGCATAAAAGATGCCAGGAAGTATTATATTTTAATCTCGTCTTTTTTTTTCTTCCCTCCATTTTTTTCCCCTTCCTCTTCCTCCTCTCGCATCCTTCATCCTTTCTCACATCGATCCACGTGTCATCTCTTCCTCGGAGTCGAAAGTCTTTATTTTTTAAATTCATCGTGCGAAGCGAAAAACATTAGCTCATTAACTAAGGAGTGAGGATAAAAGCTTTAGCATTAATAGTCCAACCCTCGTTTGTAATAATGGGCCTTTTTCCTACTAGGTAAATTTAAAAGAAAAATTCTCCATCATTAAACGATAGATTATTCATTTTCCATCACTTTATTAATTAGTAGCTGTTTTGCTTAACGTTCTCCCACCCAAACAGTGAAATGTTACATCGAAAAGTCTCCGATGAACTTGTGATATATGGCCTAAGGGAGCTTACATCAGCTGAACTCTGCATCCATGAGACATGGTCCATGCATAAAATTTGCATGATATTATGAAACATTATTGAGATGCAAATAAGAATTTTTTTCTTTCCTTCGTGTGTGTAACATAGTGGCCTGAGGAGAGAAGATTTCTTGAATAAGAAGCTACAATTGATAGCCAAAGAATGAATCCTTTTTTATTTCTGTTAAGTTGGCTGCTCTTAGAAGTGCAGAATAATTTATGAACCATGCACAATAGAAGATAAGCAATAAATGTAAATTACTGACCAGTTTATTGATCACTAGTGTAGCCACTGATAAACAAACAAAAGTTCTTCAAAATTAAGTGTTACTAGCCAATGTTCACGATCATTTTTCTGTTGACGCCTGCGGTTTTAATATTTGTTAATTGTTTATGCAGTGGCCTAGTGATTAGTGTGATTTGAGCCAAAGGCCTCTGGCTTCGTTGGGTTGTTTCACCTCTGAGTGGCACTGCTCTGCACACCATGGGCTAAATGGCCAGGTCGCAAGGGCTCAAAGAAGGTCCTCAAGAAGTGCTCAAAGAAAGTGACCCCTTGGAACAACTGTTAGGAGATAGATGGCAGCCTCCCGTCAAGGCCACCCAGCTTGTCCTTTAACGTGCACAGGGTATGGCTCTCCCGGACACGTACCACGGCTTTATGTCCCATCCGACGGACGGCGGCCTTTCCAAGCCCTTCGGTGACTCTTACTGACCGAGAGTAAGGCGGTGAGTTTTTTGGAGATAAATCTGAACGCTGGCCCCAGCTGGGACTTGAACCTGGGGACTGCAGATTATTCTCAATCTGCAGTCCCCAGGTTCAGATTATGAGCCTGGCGCGCTACCGACTGAGCCATCCCCGCCCTTTTCTGGATTCGACTCCTTGATGAAGCACCGATGTTTCTTAATAAGGTGTCTTTTTTTTCTTAAATATATCTTCTCTAATGTGCATTACTCTGAGAGTCTGCTGTCAGAATTCCACGACAAGTGTCGTATTTGAGGAGCAATTTTTTAAAATCTTTTTTCCAGAAAAAAAGAAACCCGAGATAATGTGTTCACTCTGTCAATGCGTCTGTAGACATCCAACTTTATAGGTTTTTTGGGGGATGAAAATTATTTTTATGTTGGATAAGTATTGATGAAGCATAGTCGCGCTTTCCGAATCACCCAAGAGCTATAATTGCACTTGGGGCGGGGGGTAGCGCGCCAGGGGCGCTCAGTCGGTAGCGCGCCAGGCTCGTAATCTGTAGTTTCCAAGTTCGAGTCCCAGCTGGGTCAGCGTTGAGATTCATCTCCGCAAAATTTCCCGCCCTGCCCACGGTCAGTAAGGGACACCGCTGGGCTTGGAAAGACCGCCGTCCGTCGGATGGGACGTTAAGTCGTGGTCCCGTGGCGGGAGAGCCATACCCTGTGCACGTTAAAAGAACACGCTGGATGGCCTTGACGGGAGGCTACCATCTGTCTCCCAACAGCTGTCCCAGTGGGTCCCCTCCCCCAACCTTCTCTGAGCCTTCGGGGTCCATGTGACCTGGCCATTTAGCCCATGGTGTGCAAAAAAGTGCCGCTCAGAGGTAAAACAACCAACCAACCATATAATTGCACTCTCTAACGGCGGAAAATTTGGAAATTTCAGAATTTTAAATGAATATTGGAACGATGTATTTATGCTAAAAATTTGAAATTTTGATGGTGGAATTGGCAAAAATGAATTAGCTTCTAACCCCGGGGGAGTGGAAATATGCAACTTTTTTGTTTTAAGAATTGTAAAATTATTTTTTAATTGAATTGATACAAATGATAAATAATTCACATTTTCAAATACTTAGGTAGTTTTAAAATACATCGTTATTGAACACTAAATATGGAAAAGGCGAAATGTTTAACGAATATTGTAAGTAATCTGTTTATGGTAGAAATTTGAAATTCGGTGAAAGAGTATGAAAAAATATTCCATTGATAGCAACAATCTGCATTCTTTTCTCAGAGGAGGGATGTAAGAAAAGCAATTCTTTTAGTTTTAAGGAATGAAAGACATACTTTTTATGTTATATTAATACTAATAAAAATACTACTTCAATTTTCTCAATCATCCATTAATTCGATATAAAACTTTTAAGGAATAAAAAAGTAGGTAAACGAAAAGTTCATTCTCTTTGAAAACGAGATTCGCAATATGCGCCAGAGGCGATACGCGTTCTTCTAGTTCTTCTCTAGAAAGGGTTGGGTTGTTTTACCTCTGAGCGGCACTTTTTTGCACACCATGGGCTAAATGGCCAGGTCACATGGACCCCGAAGGCTCAGAGAAGGTTGGGGGAGGAGACCCACTGGAACAGCTTTGGGAGACAGATGTCAAGGCCATCCAGCGTGTTCTTTAACGTGCACGGGGTATGGCTCTCCTGCACACGGGACCACGGTTTAACGTCCCATCCGACGGACGGCGGCCTTTCCAAGCCCATCGGTGTCCCCTACTGACCGTGGGCAGGGCGGGGAATTTTGCGGGGATAAATCTCAACGCTGACCCAGCTGGGACTCGAACCTGGGAACTACAGATTACGAACCTGGCGCGCTACCGACTGAGCCACCCCCGCCCCATTCAAAAGGGATCTCGTTGTTGAATAATCCATTGAAATTAAGAGTGTCTTACTGCATTACAAAATCTTCTACACGTCCCTCAATGACTCCCTGCAGGCTTGGCATCCTGGCTCTTACCTGAGTAAGACTGCTTTTGCATCTGTGACGATTTTTTAAAGAAAAAAGCTGCAAATAGATTTCTAGCGATGATTCAAAATGCTAAAACCTCAAGGCACTTCAGTTAGGAACCTCGTTGAAAGATTACAAGATTAGGGGGACTTGTCTTAAAGCTGCGTTTGCTTAGCAAGCACATTGTTTTTGCTTAGATTGTATGTTACTGATCAGTAACACTGATAACCAAAAAACGAAACGAAAACGTGATTAATAAAGATATAACTTTGTTCACATAAATGGGATACTTGGTTTTATAGAAGCGAATCTAGTATTTTTTTGCCTCCTGTCTGTAAATTATTCCAACGATAGATTGTAACCTTTTATTTAGTATTCCTTCTACAAATTTGGTAGGGGCGGGGTGGCTCAGTCGGTAGCGCGCCAGGCTCGTAATCTGTAGTTCCCAGGTTCGAGTCCCAGCTGGGTCAGCGTTGAGATTTATCTCCGCAAAAATCCCCGCCCTGCCCACGGTCAGTAAGGGACACCGATGGGCTTGGAAAGGCCGCCGTCCGTCGGATGGGACGTTAAGCCGTGGCCCCGTGTGCGGGAGAGCCATACCCTGTGCACGTTAAAGAACACGCTGGATGGCCTTGACGGGAGGCTACCATCTGTCTCCCAACAGCTCTTCCAGTGGGTCCCCTCCCCCAACCTTCTCTGAGCTTTCGGGGTCCATGTGACCTGGCCATTTAGCCCATGGTGTGCAAAAAAGTGCCGCTCAGAGGTAAAACAACCCAACCCTTCTACAAATTTGGCTCTGATACCATCAGCTTTAGGATTTTAAACACATATTTTGAAGGTTTTATTATTTATTTATTTATTACTTTTAATTGGGGACGCTGATGAAATTGGGGGTGGGGAGTGTCAGCCTCCCCGTGCCATCTCCTAGTCACCGCCATTGACCAAATTTGTTTGTTAAACATTAAGAATTTTACTTTATTAATTTTTCTCAAAAAAGCTCGGTACTAATTCAACCGATCCAGTTGCAATTGCCGAATTTATTTCCGCTGAATTGTATCAACAGAAATTGGTATTCGGTGTGTGATCTAAGGTCCTTTTCGTCCGTTGGATGGGACGTAAAGCTTTGGTTCCATGTGCGGGAGACCCATACCCTGTTCTCCTTTAAGAACACACTGAATGGCCTTGACGGGAGGCTGCTATCTGTCTCCTAACAGCTGTCCAGTGAATCTATCGCCCCCAACCTTCTCTGAGCCCTTGGGGCTCTGGTGACCTGGCCATTTAGCCCATTATGTGCAAAAAAAGGGTCGCTCAGAGGTAAAACAACCCAACTCATAGCAGGATTCGAGACGTCGAGAATGCATTTTACGGCATAACACTCCGTTTCCCACTTCCAAGATACACCTTATCTTAAATTTAATATCTGAACTCCATCTCTCAGAGCTAAAATGAGAGGGGAAATGTAACTTAGGTAGATTCTAAAAGGAAGAGTGTTGGGTTGTTTTACCTCTGAGCGGCACTTTTTTGCACACCATGGGCTAAATGGCCAGGTCACATGGACCCCGAAGGCTCAAAGAAGGTTGGGGGAGGGGACCCACTGGAACAGCTGTTGGGAGACAGATGGTAGCCTCCCGTCAAGGCCATCCAGCGTGTTCTTTAACGTGCACAGGGTATGGCTCTCCCGCACACGGGGCCACGGCTTAACGTCCCATCCGACGGACGGCGGTCTTTCCAAGCCCATCGGTGTCCCCTACTGACCGTGGGTAGGGCGGGGAATTTTGCGGAGATAAATCTCAACGCTGACCCAGCTGGGACTCGAACCTACGAACTACTGCCTGGCGCGCCAGGCTGTAGTTCAACCTACTGCCTGGCGCGCTACCGACTGAACCACCCCCGCCCCAAAAGGAAGAGTGTAAGATAAATCTTAGGAGAGTGGGTTACGTTATCTAGCAACTAAATTTAGTAAGTTCTTACGCCATTTTTTTACGCTATGCTTTTAAAAAACTCGGGAGAAATATGTACAATTTGTAAAGGTTTTGATTTTAGGAAACAGTTTTTTTACACTCGGATAAGAAATTGACACATTGAAGACTACAAGTATCACAGATGAGAGTTGTTTTACCACTGAGCGGCACTTTTTTTGCACATAATGGACTAAATAACCAGGTCATAAGGAACCAAAGACTCAGAGAAGGTTGGGGGAGGGGACTCACTGGAACAGCTGTTGGAAGACAGATGGTACCCTCCCTTCAAGGCCATCCAGCATGTTCTTTAACGTGCATAGGGTATGACTCTCCCGCACAAGGGAACACGGCTTAACGTATCATCCGACGGACGGTGGCCTTTCCAAGCCCATCGGTGTCTCGTACTGACTGTGGGTGGGGCAGGGACTTTTGCGGAGGCAAATCTCAACGCTGACCCAGCTGGGACTCGAACCTGATAACTGCAGATTACGAGCCTGGCGCGCTGCCGACTGAGCCACCCCCACCCCGATGGGGAAAGGGGACTCACTAGAGAGCTGTTAGGAGACAGACGGTATCCTCCAGTCAAGGCTATCCAGAGTGTTCTGTAACGCGCATAGGTTATGGCTCTCTTGCGCACACGGACTACGGATACACGTCCCATGCTACGGACGCCGACCTTTCCAAACCCATCGTTGTCCCCCTACTAACCGAGGGAAGGGTGGGGGTTTGGCGGCGATAAATCTGAACGCTGGCTAAGATGGTACTCGAATCTGTGAGGTGCAGATTACGAGCCTGGCGCCCTGCCGACTGAGCCACCCCCCACCCAGATGGGGAAAGGGGACTCACTAGAGAGCTGTTAGGAGACAGACGGTATCCTCCAGTCAAGGCTATCCAGAGTGTTCTGTAACGCGCATAGGTTATGGCTCTCTTGAGCACACGGACTACGGATACACGTCCCATGCTACGGACGCCAACCTTTCCAAACCCATCGTTGTCCCCCTACTAATCGAGGGAAGGGTGAGGGTTTGGCGGCGATTAATCTCAACGCTGGCTAAGATGGTACTCGAATCTAGGAGGTGCAGATTACGAGCATGACTTGCTATCGGCTGAGAAAACTCCCGCACCGACAGGTGCGGGGGTGGCTCAGTCGGTAGCGCGCCAGGCTCGTAATCTGTAGTTCCCAGGTTCGAGTCCCAGCTGGGTCAGCGTTGAGCTTTATCTCCGCAAAACTCCCCGCCCTGCCCAGGGTCAGTAGGGGACACCGATGGGCTTGGAAAGGCCGCCGTCCGTCGCATGGGACGTTAAGCCGTGGCCCCGTGTGCGGGAGAGCCATACCCTGTGCACGTTAAAGAACACGCTGGGTGGCCTTGACGGGAGGCAACCATCTGTCTCCCAACAGCTGTTCCAGTGGGTCCCCTCCCCCAACCTTCTCTGAGCCTTCGGGGTTCACGTGACCTGGCCATTTAGCCCATGGTGTGAAAAAAAGTGCCGTTCAGAGGTAAAACAACAACAACCCGCACCGACAAGATTAAAAGTGTCACACTTAGGTTTGCGAGAACTTTATTGTGCCTCATAAGGTTATGTCATCTTGCATATCTGTTATTAGGGCTCTGAAGGCTTTTTCTGTGATCTAAAGGGGATGGGGGTTGGCTCTATAGTATGCCAGGCTTGTAATCTGTCTGAACCCCGAGAACTCAGAGGAGGTTAGGGGGAGGGGACCCACTGGAACAGCTGTTAGGAGACAGATGGAAGCATCCTGAAAAGGCCATCCAATGTGTTCTTTAACATGACATGTTATGGCTCTCCCGTACACGATGCCACGGCTTAACGTTTTATCCGTCGGGCCACAGTCTTTTCATGCCCATCAGTTCCCCATGATACATTACAGGGTAGGGTGATACAAGGTAGGGGGAACTACAGATTACCAGCATGGCGTATTACCGACCTTGCCAATTCCAACTCCAAGTTAATTAGGGTTTTCAACCTTTCTCTTAAACCCCATCTGTCTGAGGGAAATTGGCTTCTTCCGAGGCTTCTTAGAAGATCATCCGATCGAAGGTTCTTGGAAATATCCCAGAGTTCAGATTCATACAAGGGAGGTCAGCGTGAAAAAGCTGGACGCTTGGGTCATCTGAGCTTTCTGACTGGAGATATTTATGTCACGCTCGGAGACAGAGGTCGTGTGACAGATGGTTGGCTCGGGAAAAGAGTTGAGATTCCCGCCATGAAAGAGTTAAGAGATCATTTCTCTTGTGGTCTCGGGCAGAGAAAGTTGTTGTTGGACACATCGCTAACCATAAAGCGAAGTTGTGCCTATAAGGGGTTGAAATATAGAACAGAATATGCTTAGCATTAATTTATACAGTAGCCACAGTCAGTACATTCTTAGGTTGGGTTGTTTTACCTCTGAGTGGCGCTTTTCTTGCACACAATGGGCCAAATGGGCAGATCACAAGGACCACGAGGGGCGGGGGTGGCTCAGTCGGTAGCGCGCCAGGCTCGTAATCTGTAGTTCCCAGATTCGAGTCCCAGCTGGGTCAGCGTTGAGATTTATCTCCGCAAAATTCCCCGCCCTGCCCACGGTCAGTAGGGGACAGCGATGGGCTTGGAAAGGCCGCCGTCCGTCGGATGGGACGTTAAGCCGTGGTTCCGTGTGCGGGAGAGACTTACCCTGTGCACGTTAAAGAACACGCTGGATGGCGTTGACGGGGGCTGCCATCTGTCTCCCAACAGCTGTTCCAGTGGGTCCCCTCCCCCAACCTTCTCTGAGCCTTCGGGGTCCATGTGACCTAGCCATTTAGCCCATGGTGTGCAAAAAAGTTCCGCTCAGAGGTAAAACAACCCAACCCAACAAGGACCACGAAAGCCCAGAGATGGTTGGGGCAGATTGTAGCCTCCCATCAAGGCCATCCAGGGTGTCCTTTAACGTGCACAGAGTATCTCTCTCCCGCACACGGGACCATGGCATATCATCCCAGTCGACAGGCGGCGGCCTTTCCAAGCCCATCGGTGTCCCCTATTAGCGAAAAGGCAAGACGGGGAGTTTTACGGAGATGATCTCAATGCTCTCCCAGCTGGGACTCGAATCTTGCAACTGCAGATTACGAACCTGGCGCGCTACCAGCTGAGCCCCCCTTCCCCCGATATAGGGAGAATGCATGCCCTCCGCTCTTGAGAATGCTAGTAATGGGAGGCGAAAATTATTAAACTTAAATATATTTCATCCGTTTTTCAAAGGTCTTTTCAAAGGGCTCATTAGGTAGTGCACCAGGCATGTAATATGCAATCCCAGGTTCGAGTCCCAACTGTGTCAGCATTGAGATATATATGTTCAAATTCCCCGCCCTTCCCATGGCCAGTAGGGAACACCGATGGGCTTGAAAAGGCCGCCCTCCTTTTGGATTGGACGTTAAGCAGTGGCCCCGTGTTTTCGTGGGGCGGGGGTGGCTCACTCAGTAGCGCGCCAGGCTCGTAATCTGTAGTTCCCAGGTTCGAGTCTCAGAGAAGGTTCGGGGAGGGGACCCACTGGAACAGCTGTTGGGAGACAGATGGTAGCCTCCCGTCAAGACCATCCAGCCTGTTCTTTAACGCGCACAGGGTATGGCTCTCCCGCACACGGGGCCACGGCTTAACGTCCCACCCGACGGACGGCGGCCTTTCCAAGCCCATCGGTGTCCCCTACTGACCGTGGGCAGGGCGGGGAATATTGCGGAGATAAATCTCAACGCTGACCCAACTGGGACTCGAACCTGGGAACTACAGATTACGAGCCTGGCGCGCTACCGACTGAGCCACTCCCGCCCCGTATAGTGGAGCATCAGGTTGCATCATCCAATCATAATTCCACCCAGTGCATGTTAAAGAACACGCTGGATGGCCTTGATCGGTGGATACCATTTGTCTCTTAATAGCTGTATAGTGGGTCCCCTCTCCCCCAACCATCTCTGAGCTCTCCAGGTCCTTGTGACCTGACCATTTCGCTCATTGTGTGCAGAAAAAAGGGCTGCTCAAAAGTAAAAGAACTCAACCCATCCATAGTAAATACACAGATTACCTGTAGAAATAGACTTCAACAATCATTACAAACATCTGAAAAAAATTATCGCTGACGCGGCGGAATCGAACCCGCAACTTTCCCGATATATGCCAGAGATCTTTAACCTTAAACCACGCATCAGACGCTAAAATCTTCTAAAATAAGACCTATAAATCTTTCACTGAGATGTGACCCTTTCCTGAAGTGTGGATGGAGCAAGGTCTGCCACATCTCAGTGAAAGATTTATAGGTCTTATTGTGGAAGATTTTAGCGTCTGATGCGTGGTTTAAAGGTAGAGCTTTCTGGCATGTATCTGGAGAATTGCGGGGTTCGATTCCCGCCGCCACAGCGATAATTTTTTTCGAATGTTTGTAATAATTGTTGAGCTCAACCAGTGTTTGAAGAATTTTTTAAAGACTACCAAAAGGGAGGAGAAAATGTTATATACCCCCTCAAGCAGCTATACTGCAATGGAAATCGAGCTCCCCCCCCCCTCCTTTTAATCTTTTTTTTCTGCTCGATTAAGTAACTTATAAGTCTTATATTTTTTTCTAAATCGGGGCCTGGGAATATCCATATTGTTTCCACTCCAGTGTAATCACTGGCTGTTTCCAGGGGGCGGGGGTGGCTAAGTCGGTAGCGCGCCAGGCTCGTAATCTGTAGTTCCAAGGTTCGAGTCCCAGCTGGGTCAACGTTGAGATTTATCTCCGCAAAATTCCCCGCACTGCCCACGGTCAGTAGGGAACAGCGATGGGCTTGGAAAGGCCGCCGTCCGTCGGATGGGACGTTAAGCCGTGGCCCCGTGTGCGAGAGAGCCATACCCTGTGCACGTTAAAGAACACGCTAGATGGCCTTGACGGGAGGCTACCATCTGTCTCCCAACAGCTGTTCCAGTGGGTCCCCTCCCCCAACCTTCCCTGAGCCTTCGGGGTCCATGTGACCTGGCCATTTAGCCCATGGTGTGCAAAACAGTGCCGCTCAAAGGTGAAACAACCCAACCCTGGCTGTTTCCATTTGAGTTCCCTTTCGATATTAATGTTCGCAGATTAAATTCCGATCTAATTGCTTTCAGTGGCTGGGAATTGCCAAGGATAGCGTGATGTTGTCTTTCAGTGGCTCATCTTCTGTTGAAGTTCTGACAAAGTAAAAAAAATAACACAAACCTGTTGCTCTTTGGCTGCACTGAAGACAAAATTCCGCTGATAAGAAACACAAAAGAACTAACGTAAACGGAATCGCATCGGATTAATTACCAACCGTCAAATTGATTCTTCCGGTAGAGCGATCATTTCGTTCAGTTTGGAAATTCGAATAATCCTTGGGACGTTGACCGTACGGGTGACCTTCACGTGCACATCTGTGACAGTAAGTCTCTTTTACCGCATTAACGTCTGTGTCATACGATGTTCACGCACGATATGACCTGTAGGTTCAAAACTGATAACCTGAAGTGGGAGGAAGCTGCTCAAGAAAAAAGAAATGACGAATTACGCTTGTGAGGTCAAAGAGGTTAACTTTCTCATCTCAAGCGATCTGAGCCTTTTTTTATGTGAATGAAGCCACACAACGAGACATTATTTCACCACAGCGGTCGCATTTGATGCTTTATGTTGTCGATAGCTGGTGATAAGCCTAGAATAGTATTTCTCAACCTGTGGTGGGTGGGTGTTCGATCCTTCGGTGGGGCCAAGCTCATAATCTGCAATTCCTAGGTTCGAGTGCCACTGGTGGCAACGTTGAGATTTCTTTCCGCAAAAATCCTCACCCAGCCCTCGGTCAGTAAAGGGACACTGTTGCTCTTGAAAATGCTGCCGTCCATCGTATGGGTCGTAAATCGTGGCCACATTTGCGGGTTGTTTGAGTTGGAACCTTGAGCGGCACTTTTTTGCACACAATGGGCTAAATGGACAGGTCACAAGGACGTGAAGGTTTGGGGGAGGGGACCCTCTGGACAGCTTTTGAGAGACAGATGGTAACCTCCCGTCTAGACCATCAAGCGTGTTCTTTAACGTTCACAGGGTATGACTCTCCCGCACACCGGGCTACAGCTTAACATCCCATCCGACGGTCGGCGGCATTTCCAAGCTCATCAGTGTCCCCTAATGACCGTCGGCAGGGAGGGGAGTTTTGTGGAGATAAATTTTAACGCTGAACCCCACTCTGCCCCCGGTCAGAAAGGGGACACCTTTGGGCGTGGAAAGGTTGCCTTCTTTCGGTCATATGGGTCGTAAAGCCGTGGTTCCGTGTGCAGAAGAGCCATAACCAAAGGACGTTAAAGAACACGCCGGGTGGGTTGACGGGAGGCTACCATCCGTCTTTTAACTGCTGTCCAATGGGTTCCCTTCCTCCTAACATTCTCTGATCCCCTGGGATTCTTGTCACCTGGCATTTAGGTCATTGTGCGCAAAAAAGTGCCGCTCAGAGGTAAAATAACCCAACTATCAATCTGGTCACACGGTACGTAAGGATATTCACTTAGAATAATGTATGTAACAGAACTTTGCAGCACGAATTACTAATTAATGACATTAACGTAGACGAGCTGGTTTAAAGTGGAATTTTTTATGTAAAATAATTGTATAGATTAGGGGTTCTCAACGTGGAGTACGCGGTAAAATTTTTTGGGGTACGTCGTGAGAGCTCAAAAGTCGCTAGGACTAGTAAGAAAGGCGCTAATTTGGCAACACTGCTACTGATTGCACAACATTGCTACTGGGTTGGGTTGTTTTACCTCTGAGCGGCACTTTTTTGCACACCATGGGCTAAATGGCCAGGTCACATGGACCCCGAAGGCTCAGAGAAGGTTGGGGGAGGGGACCCACTGGAACAGCTGATGGGAGACAGATGGTAGCCTCCCTTTAAGGCCATCCAGCGTGTTCTTTAATGTGCACAGGGTATGGCTCTCCTGCACACGGGGCCACGGCTTAACGTCCCATCCGACGGACGGCGGCCTTTCCAAGCCCATCGGTGTCCCTTACTGACCGTGGGCAGGACGGGGAATTTTGCGGATATAAATCTCAACGCTGACCCAGCTGGGACTCGAACCTGGGAACTACAGATTACGAGACTGGCGCGCTAACGACTGAGCCACCCCCGCCCCGATATAATTTTATGAGATTTGTTAAATTGTTTATGTCATTTTTTGTGTTTATCGATATATGTAATTCATGAATACAAAATTTAATGTGTATATATATAAGTTTTATTTTATATCCATTGTTTTACTATAATTATAGTTTTATCTATCTATACAAGGGTATGATATAGATAAAATATACGCCAGTTACATACACATTTCCAGGGGGTACGTGAAGCATAAAAGGTTGAGAACCACTGGTATAAACGATTATTTGGAAATAAATTTGAATTTGAAAAAAGCTGACGTCCATTCTTCGTCGATGTGTATAAAGCGGCAACGCTGGTGAATCACCCTCACAGACCGGAGTGAATGGTGGAAGTCTCTCAGGATTATCTAACGCTAGTTTTAACATCTGCAAGCACTTTTCACAGCTCATACGCGAAACGTGTTTCTAGCATTGCCTTCTCTTCAGCCAGGCTGATCCTGTTCGTGTTTATAGCTCTGAAGACGACCTTCAGTTCTGCGAACGATTAGTCAGGTTTCTCCGTCTGCTCGTGTAGGTGACGAGCGTTAAGAGTGTGCTCATGTACATGCAGCGGATGAAAGCATTTGCTCTGACGTAGGTCATTCTTTGGATGCTGTATGATTATTTTCCTTACGAAATCTTTTTGTGTATAATAAAAAATTACTTGTTATTTTTCCACTTTAGTCGTTTTACTGAAAAATGTTTCGGAATTTCTCTTTAGTTGTGAATCAGCGACGTACTAAGTGTTTTTCTTAACCTCATAACTTTTTTTTTTCGTGTTCTATAAAAAATAGTTTAAATATACCAGGCACAAGAAAGCTTGACTACCATTTAATAACAGCCGCTGAGTGGTTAGCGCGCTTGGCTACTGATCTACGGGACCTGGGTTTGAGCCCCGGGTAAGGCATGGATGTTCGTTTTGTTTTTCTGCTGAGGTCCTGCCATCCTCTCAGACCTCTGGCATATAAACTGACAGGCTCCTGTCAGACCTCTGTGGCAAGCAGCTGCTTGAGGGGGTATTTATTATTATTTTTATTTATATGCAAATTCTTTGCTAGATCCCAGGCTTTCCCCGATGGAATTGGAAAGGCCACCGTCCGTCTGTGGGAGGTTATATCCTATTTAAAGAATACGCTGGATGGCCTTAACTGGAGATTACCATCTGTCCAGTGGATCCTCCCCCAACATTCTATGAGCCCTTAGGGTCCTTGTGACCTGCCCATTTAGTTCATTGTGTGCAAAAAATGACTCTCAGAGGTAAAACAATCCAACCCTCAACCTTCTCTGAGCCCTTGAAGCCTTGTGACCTGGCCATTTTGCCCATTGTGTGTAAAAAACTATCGCTCAGAGATAAAATACCCCAAAAAATCCTAGGCTTCAAGACCAGGATTCTACAGAGTGTACCGTTTAAAACGCAACCCAAACAGCAGATATATTTTTTTAAATAACGAAAAAAACAAAGCAAACAATATTATGTTTTTAGGGGAAACTTAGTAACAATACTGGATTTTAGCATGATGAAGCGATAGCCCATACTGCAAACACAATAATAGCTTTCTTGCGGGACTTCTTTGGTGAGCACATTGTCGGCAATGGCTTTTGACCACCACGATCCCCAAACCTAACACTTTTTGACTCTTTCCTGTAGGAATATCTAGAGAAAGAGTCTATCGCAATAACTCACGAAGCCTGAAGGGGCGGGGGTGGCTCAGTCGGTAGCGCGCCAGGCTCGTAATCTGTACTTCCCAGGTTCGAGTCCCAGCTGGGTCAGCGTTGAGATTTATTTCCGCAAAATTCCCCGCCCTGCCCACGGTCAGTAGGGGACACCGATGGGCTTGGAAAGGCCGCCGTCATTCGGATGGGACGTTAAGCCGTGGTCCCGTGTGCGGGAGAGCCATACCCTGTGCACGTTAAAGAACACGCTGGATGGCCTTGACGGGAGGCTACCATCTGTCTCCCAACAGCTGTTCCATTGGGTCCCCTCCCCCAACCTTCTCAGAGCCTTCGGGTCCATGTGACCTGGCCATTTAGCCCATGGTGTGCAAAAAAGTGTCGCTCAGAGGTAAAACAACCCAACACACGAAGCCTGAAGGAGCTTAAACACGAATTGAACAGACTGTTGCCGACATTGACAAACAAATTCTTCGAAAATTTTCAAGAAACTTTAAAAAAAGGGCGATGCATGTCTTCCCGAAGGTTGCGAATATTTCCAGCATCTGTTGTAAGCGTACTGAAACTTGTTTATTACATTTATATCCCCTGTAACTTTGTAATTATACGGTACAGAGTAGGGGGAGGGAATATGCGCCCCCTTTCAGAATGCTACTAAGGGGGAATTGGGGTAAAAAAGTATAAAACTTGTTTGAGAGGCTCCTGTCAGACTTCTGTGGCAACAGCTGTTTGAGGGGATATTTATTTTTTATTTATTTACTAGCTGAACTGCACCGGCGCTGCCCGGATGTCACATTTAATCTGTATATTGTTATTTTCACTGCACTAAAGGTAACCCCTCCCGGACACTTTGGCGCAGATTTATCACGAAGAAAATATCCCGCTGTTTGCTTGCGTCGTTGCTGACGTCAACGAGCTCTCCTAGCACGTGCATTAGTTTTTACCTAAACTATCGACAGATTTTATTGCCCTATGGCTCCCGTGATATTTGATCGAAATTTTCTGCACAACGTCCATCGTGTGCCCCAGTGATTGGCTTTAAAAATCAGGTTCCCACTTGTGCCGTGGCTTCGTTTTTACACAAATTCTCACAACTCTGGTCTCACTTTTAATCTGCATATTATGTTGTTTACTGAAGTAAAGGTTAGTTTGTGAGGTGAGTATCCCCCTCCCCCGAGGGGCGGGGGTGGCTCAGTCGGTAGCGCGCTAGGCTCGTAATCTGTATTTCCCAGGTTCGAGTCCCAGCTGGGTCAGCGTTGAGATTTATCTTCGCAAAATTCCCCGCCCTGCCCACGGTCAGTAGGGGACACCGATGGGCTTGGAAAGGCCGCCGTCCGTTCGGATGGGACGTTAAGCCGTGGCCCCGTGTACGGGAGAGCCATACCCTGTGCACGTTAAAGAACACGCTGGATGGCCTTGACGGGAGGCTACCATCTGTCTTCCAACAGCTGTTCCAGTGGGTCCCCTCCCCCAACCTTCTCTGAGCCTTCGGGGTCCTTGTGACCTAGCCATTTAGCCCATGGTGTGCAAAAAAGTGCCGCTCAGAGGTAAAACAACTCAACCCCTCCCCCGATATTTTAGCACAGTTTCAACATGAAGAATTTCCAGCTGTGGCAAAAGTCATTGCTGACTCAGCGCGCGCTCTGAGAATTCGTAGCTTCGTCGCAAACTATCGAGGTTTTTATTTCGTCAGATTTTAGCATTCTGTAATTCCCTATGTATTTGACTGAAAAGTTCCAAATATCGTAGGCGGGTTCCCCCCTGCCTGACCTCATGTCCAGTTAGAAAATCAGGTCCCTAGCTGCAATGGGACCCCCTCAATATTGCCGGGGCGGGGGTGGCTCAGTCGGTAGCGCGCCAGGCTCGTAATCTGTAGTTCCCAGGTTCGAGTCCCAGCTGGGTCAGCGTTGAGATTTATCTCCGCAAAATTCCCCGCCCTGCCCACGGTCATTAGGGGACACTGATGGGCTTGGAAAGGCCGCCGTCCGTCGGATGGGACGTTAAGCCGTGGCCCCGTGTGTGGGAGAGCCATACCCTGTGCACGTTAAAGAACACGCTAAATGGCCTTGACGGGAGGCTACCATCTGTTTCCCAACAGCTGTTCCAGTGGGTCCCCTCCCCCAACCTTCTCTGAGCCTTCGGGGTCTATGTGACCTGGCCATTTAGCCCATGGTGTGCAAAAAAGTGCCGCTCAGAGGTAAAACAACCCAACCCAACTCAATATTGCCTTTGGAAATGTAAGGAATCTGGCAACGGCATTAGATGTAAATGTTATTTGAACTCTTACGTTCACAGTTAGGAAGCAGTACATGGCGACAATAAATTTCAAAGCGATTATCGTTTTTCCCGTAGGAATAGTATGGGAAATATTTTTGTTTCTAGCAAGCCCCCCGTTTGGACTTTCGATTTGAAATTTGGCACTTGAATCCGGACTACAACCGGAAACATTTTCTGAAGATTTTAAGCGTGTAGGTTAATTTCTCGATGAGTTATCGCTGCCACAAACACACACACACAAAGACTCCTTTTATTATATAGACTAGTTGAACGTACCCGGCGCTGCCCGGGTGTAACTTTTAACCTCTATATTCTTATTTTCACTGCATTAAAGAGAAATTTGGTAAGTCCCCCCCCTCCCCCCCGACACTTTAGCGCAGATTTTCAACAGGAAGAAATTTGCCCGGATCGTTGTTGACGTCAGCGAGCACTCCAATTAGCCCTTGGTTTAGTTTCTGCGTAAGCAAGTTGTCGAGATTTTATTTCAGTTATCACAGAATTTGCCGCTCTCTGGCTCCCGTGATATTCGTCCGCACGGTCCAAATTTCCTTTCAACGTCCCCTGTGTGGCCCGGTGATTGGTTTAAAAATCAGATTCCCTCTTGGCCCGTGGCTTCGTTTCTACACAAATTGTGACAGCTTTGTGTCTCACTTTTAATCTTTATATTCTGTTGTTTCCTGCATAAAGGTTATTTAGTATCTCCCCCCCCCCCCCGATATTTTATCACAGTTTGAACACTAAGAATTTCCCGGTGTTGCACAGGTCGAGCCGACCCGTGGCCGAGTGGTTAGCGCGCTTGGCTACTGATCTACGGGACCTGGGTTCGAGCCCCGGGTAAGGCATAGATGTATGTGTTGTTTTTCTGCTGAGGTCCTGCCATCCTCTCAGATCTTCTACTGTGGCATATAAACTGACAGGCTCCTGTCAGACCTCTTTGGCAAGCAGCTGCTTGAGGGGGTATTTATTTTTTTTTTGCACAGGTCGTTGCTGACTCGGCGTGCTCTCTCAGAGCCTTGGCAAGCGATCGAGATATTTATTTCGTCAGATTTTGGCATTCTGTAATTCCCGACGTACTTCACCGAAAGGTTCCAAATTTCGTAGGTGGGTTCCCCGTTCCGGACTCCATGTTTGGTTAGAAAATCAAGTTCCTAGCTGCAATGGAACGCCTAAAAAATGCTTTTGGAAATGTAGAGTATCTGGCAACGGCATCAGATTTGCAGCAGATGAGTTAAATGCTGTATGAACTCTTTACTTTCCCAGTTAGGGAGCAATAAATGGCAACAGTAAATTTGACACCGTTTCCCTTAGGAATAGCATGGTAAATATTTTGGTTCTAGCAAGCCGCCCCCCCACCCTTGGACTTTCGACCTGAAATTTCGCACTGCAATCCGGACCACAACCAAAGACATTCTCTGAAAATTTGGAGCGTTTACGTTGATTTCTCAATGAGTTATGGCTGCCACAGACATCTTTTATTATATGTATAGACTAGCTGAACGTACCCGGCGCTGCCCGGGTGTCACTTTTAACCAGTATATTCTTCTTTTCGCCGCACCAAAGGTAAATTTTGTAAGTCCTCCCTCCGACATTTTAGCACAGATTTTCAACAGGAAGAAATTTGCCCGGTGTTGGCTTGATCGTTGTCGACGTCAGCGAGCTCTCTCATAGACCGATATTCGTATTCTGAGTAAGCTGTCGAGATTTTTATTTCGGTTACCATAGAATTCGCCGGACTATGGCTCCTGTGATATTCGTCCGCATGGTCGAATTGCCGCAAGGTCGAATCGTCCGTCGGTGATTGGTTTAAAAATAAGGTTCCCATTTTGCCCGTGGCTTCGTTTCTACACAAATTGTGACAGCTGTTGTCTCACTTTTAATCTGCATATTCTGTTATTTCCTGCACTAATGGGGGCGGGGGTGGCTCAGTCGGTAGCGCGCCAGGCTCGTAATCTGTAGTTCCCAGGTTCGAGTCCCAGCTGGGTCAGCGTTGAGATTTATCTCCGCAATAATTCTCCGCCCTGCCCACGGTCAGTAGGGGACACCGATGGGCTTGGAAAGGCCGCCGTCCGTCGGATGGGACGTTAAGCCGTGGCCCCGTGTGCGGCAGAGCCATACCCTGTGCACGTTAAAGAACACGCTGGATGGCCTTGACGGGAGGCTACCATCTGTCTCCCAACAGCTGTTCCAGTGGGTCCCCTCCCCCAACCTTCTCTGAGCCTTCGAGGTCCATGTGACCTGGCCATTTAGCCCATGGTGTGCAAAAAAGTGCCGCTCAGAGGTAAAACAACCCAACACAACCCAACCCAACCTGCACTAATGGTTAGTTTTGTGAGTAACACATTAGAGATTCCCCCCCCCCCCCCCGACATTTTACACAGTCTGAATACGAAGAATTTCCCGGTGTTACAAAGATCATTGCTTACCTGGAGCTCTCTCTCAGAACCCGTGACAAACGATCGAGATATTTATTTCGTCAGATTTTGGCATTTTGTTGTTCCTGACGTACTTCACCGAAAGGTCCAAAATTTTTTCATAGGTGGGTTCCCCCTGCCCAATCTCGTGTTTGGTTAGAAAATCAGGTTCCTAATTGCTATGGAACGCCTCAATAATGCCTTTTGAAATGTGGGGAATCTGACAATGGCAGTAAATTTAAATGCTATTTCAACTCTCATTACAGAGCTTTGAGAAGTTCTTGTGGTGTCCAAAGAATTTTGATCATTGGCCAGTTTAGATTCTAAATTATTTGAATATTATTTGTCACGATTTTTTCTTTTCTACCTGTAGAGCTTTGGGAAGCTCTTGTGGTGCCCAAAGATTTTTGATCATTGGCTAGTTTAGATTCTAAATATTTTGAATACTAGCCTGGGTGTCACTTTTAATCTGTATATTCTTATTTTCATTGCACTAAAGGTAAATTTTGTAAGTCCCCCTCCTCCGAAACTTTAGCACAGAATTTCAACAGGAAGAAATTTGCCCGGTGTTAGCTTGGATCGTTGTTGACGTCAGCGACTCTCTGATAGCCCGTGGCTGAGTTTCTGCGTAAGCTATCGAGATTTTTATTTCCGTTACCACAGATTTTATTGCTCTATGGCTCCCTGCCTGCGATCAGGAGGCTGTTTGATATCGTTGGCCCTACCAATCTCAATAAATCTAATTTCTTTAAAAATCCTACTAATCATTTTCTCTCTGCAGGAACGTGGAACGTGAGGACATTACATAGAGATTATTCTCTTGATGTCCTCATGCGGGAATTCCAGCGCTATAACCTAGATATTCTAGGCTTGCAAGAGACCAGATGGACAGGTAAAGGTGAGATACTTAAAAATAACTTTAAATTTCTCTTTACAGGGAGGGAGGATGGAAAGCATCACCAAGGCGTGGGTCTGCTGCTCAGCAGACATGCTAGTGATGCTCTTCTAGGATATGAGTGCATTAATGAAAGGTTTCTTACAGCAAAATTTCAGACAAGCATTAAAGACTTGAATGTTATCTGCTGTTATGCCCCCTCTGAGGATGCCGATGAGGATGAGAAGGATAGGTTTTACGGACAACTTCATGATATTTTGAATTCTGTCAAGAAAGGAGATTTACCCTTGTTCTAGGTGACTTCAATGCCAAAGTTGGTACTGACTCTGACCTTTGGGGAGGAGTAATAGGCCCTTTTGGTATTGGTAGCTGCAATGGCAATGGGCAACGTTTCCTACAGGTAAGTAAACTCAATGGATTCAGAATAACTAACACATATTACAAACACCGCGACATACATAAATACACATGGGTTTCACCTGATGGGCTGCATAGGAATATGATTGATTATATATTAATTAACAGCAAATGGGCTAGTTCTGTTAGAAATACCAGGGCATATAGGGGAGCTGAAATTGGATCTGACGATTACCTTGTTAAAAGTGTCTTGGAACTTAAACTTAAAAAGTGTTGTGCTAGGGTTAAAAAATTTACCTTTAATACTGAAGCTCTGAAAGACCCAGTTATAGCTAAAGCTTACCATGATAGGTTACTTAGTCATTATGACAGTCATGGTACGCTTACTGCTGAAGTTAAGGAAGAATGGGGTCATTTTAAACAGGCTTTTTTGGACACTAACAGTACTCTTTTAGGAAAAAAGGAGCAGAAGAGACAGAATTATCTGAGTGATAAGGCACTTGAGCTTATTTCGGAAAGAAAGAATTGCAGGAATGTCCTTAATCAATACCCTACTAGTCCTAATAGAAAGCATTACAGAGAACTTAATATATGTGTAAAAGATCAGTTAGCTGCTGATAAGAATCTTTGGCTTGATGGTTTGGCGGACAAAGCCGAGGAAGCAGTTAGACAGCACAACAGCAGAGAGCTGTACCAGATAGTTAATGTTTTCTGTGGTAGAAAACGGATAGGTATACAGGGATTGAAGGATAAACAATGTAAGGTTGTAGAAGGTGAGGATTCTGTCATGGCTAGATGGGCTGAGCATTTCAGTGATATTCTAAACAATGCAGATAGTTCTATTCCCATTGTTTGCAACGATGATAGATGCATTGGTGGCTTTAATGTTGACCCTATAACACAATCTGAAGTTATTTTGGCTGTTTCTAAACTTACAGTTCATAAATCCCCAGGGGTAGATGGAATTACTACAGAAATGCTCAGAGCTGGGAATGTTTCGGTTACCACTTGGATGACTGAAATTTTGAATAACTTTTATGATAAAGGCATGGTTCCTAAGGATTTTACCAGAGCTATTATTATCCCTATTTTCAAAAAAGGTGATCGCAGTTCTTGTGATAACTATAGGGGTATCAGCCTACCTTCTGTTCCAGGTAAAGTTCTTTCCATGATTGTGCTTAATAGAATTAAGAATCTGGTTGACAGGCAATTGCGTGATGAGGAATGTGGATTCAGAAGTGGTAGGGGATGTGTAGATCAGATATTTTCACTTAGGCAGATTCTTGAGAAATGTTTAGAGTTTCAGAAACCTTTGGTTGCTAGCTTTGTTGATTTCAAAAAGGGTTTCGACTCTGTTGATCGTCATAATTTGTGGTTGATTCTGAGATCATATGGTATACCAGACAAGTTAGTTAACATAATGAAAGCTCTCTATAATAACACTGAGTCATGTGTGAGAGTTGGTAAGTCTTGTAGCAATTGGTTTAGCATTACTTCTGGTGTTCGACAAGGGTGCATTTTGTCTCCTTTTCTCTTTAGCTTGGTTGTTGATTATGTTATGCGAAATTCACTTCAAGGGAAAGATTTTGGCCTTAATTGGGCTGGAGATACGAAAATTTCTGATTTAGATTATGCTGATGATTTAGCCCTTTTGACAAATGATGTTGATGAGATGAACTCTTTCATTCGAGCTGTTGATGATACTGGTAGTAGAGTAGGTTTGGTTATAAACAGAGAGAAAACTAAAGTGATGAAAATTGGTCATGCAGGTTGTGATTCAGTTAATCTGAATGGTTGCAGTCTTGAGCAGGTGTCACAGTTTAATTACCTTGGGAGCTATGTAACAGATACTGGTATTGTACGGCATGAGATTAACTGACGAATAGAGATTGCAGCCGGGACTTTTAAGAATCTATGAAGAATGTAGAGAAATATACCTAAGACTAATACACTAAGGCGTATACACCTAAAGACTAAATTTAGACTGTATAATAGTTTGGTTCTTTCTAGGGTTAGTTATGGTTGACATCCCAGTACATATAAACAAACATAGTAAACTTAGGTGTAAGGAAGTTTAAGACGTCAGAGTGTAATATTAAAATGAACAGGGATAATCCAGATAAAGATGGAGAATAGGGGTCATATAGTTTCTGAATTTAAATAAGTGATATCGTTCAAAGAAATTCCACCATTCCTGATTTATATCAGAATATTTGTTATGTCTTAGAAAATAACGGGTTATCTGGAGCGAAAAGTCACATTATTCTAGGTAAAACATTCAGGACTTGAGTTTTTCAAATCCTCCCCGTCTCCATGTCAAATCCTCCCCGTCCTCTGTCTCCGTGTGACCGAGGCACGTGGGCGACTATTCTGACTTTAATACGCCTAGAAAAAAATCACGTGTCCTGTAGCAACTTGAAACGCACAGACAATTATACCGATGTTTTAAACTGAGAGCTCGGACAGAGTGCAAGATCTCAGCCGTACAATCTTATAGTTCCGAACATTTGTCCGAACATTTCACACGTGTACGAGACAACTTACTCATCAGAGAGTGTATATTTATGTCGTTTTTGATTTTAGTCATCAGAGAGTGAATATAGCGTGTGTATTTATGTCATTTTGATTTAAATCACCAGACAGTGAATATCCCAATATTGGACTTTGACAGCTTTTTTCAGTTTGCACTACCACCTAAGAATATGGAAGCTGGTTTGCCCTCATCTCGATGGCGCATCCTAGAAAAGTACGCTGTGAATGGGTTTGATTCTTTAACCCCTGGGGTATTGCGCCAAAGTTACACGGGTTTTTAGAAAGATTCTTTAACCCTTGGGGTGTTGTATTGCGGGGAAACATCTTCGGTGTCTAAACTTTTGTGATTCTAAAGGTTTTCGAAAAATAGAGCATTCCCGTCGTGAAGATACATTACGGTCTCAGCTTTGGTAATGGTCAAGTGTGGACAGAATATTCATTCGTTTTCAAGAAGTATATTTTGAAACTGGTTGACTTGGAAACTTTTTCGCATTAAACTACTGGAATTATTTAGATGTTTCACACTTCTGGATTTCTAGAAATTTTTTTTTATTCAATGTTCCGTCTAATGTTTTCAATTGTTTCTGTATGCAGATCTTGCATATTAAAAAAGTTTTTTGTGTGTTGTTAAACATTATCTTATTTTTATTCAGTGACTATTGTCGTGTAGAACTTAAGTTATAATACCGAGGACATATAACGTACGCTTACACGTGAATATATTTCACTTACACGTAAAATTTATTGAATCACTGCTTCGCACCTTTATATCGCGACCCGTGACAAACATTGTGACTGTATTTTAAACGACTGATAAATTATGTATTAAACGTAAAATATATTTGAATCACACCTTTATGTCATACAAACATCGTGAGTATATTTTAAAACGTACGGTAAATTACACTTAAACGTAATATTTAAAATGATAGTATTTGTGCGCTGCACGTATTTTGACCGGTAAATTATGTATATATTACTCCAAACAGTTTTTTATTCTAGGCACCGTGAATGTTGCTTTCTGTTTTGCACACCACAACCCTCATACAGGTTTATTAGAAATATATAATTCCAAACGTCTATGTTCTAGTATTTAAATTCTTTGACTTTTTAACGGCGTACGCTTCAATTCAGCCGAACAGGTCTAAACACTCCTCGATGCGTTCCTATGACGTCATGCTTCACGTGCTCTGCGCTACGGAAGACTCGGCCGCCACACTCTAAAATACTGTCATATGGAAAAGGTGCTTAGGGGGCCAGAAATAGGAGTTCAGAAATGATAGGACACCACTGCAAAACATTCGAGAAAAATCTGTGAAACAGGTCAGCTCATACAGGAAATGGGGGAGCCAAAAATTAAGCCCTCCCTAGGCCGTCTCCACATACAGGGGTCAACGTACGCTCCGGCAGTGGCCGGGTTGTGCGGGAGTCTTTCAATGCGCATGCGCGAGTCCTCTTACCTCCCGCCAATGGTGGCCATTTTTTTAAATATCGTTCCCTCCTCGTGACCGATTCTACCTCCGTGGGCGAACTTGTTACCGTCAACGGTCATTTTCAGGATGTGAACTCCTATTACAACACCATACTGTCGGGGGTCTTTTCAAGGGTTAACGCCAGGCAAGTACGGAGTCTCCCACATACAGGGATCAATGACCGGAGAAAAATCTGTGAACCTAGCACATGCATGTGGGTAAGAAATGGGGGAGGAAAACCGGTCAAAATATAAGCCCTCCCTAGACCGTCTCCCACATACAGGGGTCAATGACCAGAGAAATATCTGTGAACCCGGACCCAGCACACGTATAGGGGTAAGAAATGGGGGTTCAAAATATAAGCCCTCCCTAGCACGGAAGTGGGGGGTCGTTGACCCCGACGCCATCAAGAAAATTAAGCCCTCCCCATCAAAGCGCACAATGACGTCACTTCGGGTCTATGACGTCACTTCCGGTCTATGACGTCACTTCCGTCCCCAGGTATCTAGCTATACTACTGTGGCATTCTCGACGTACTTCACCGAAAGGTCCCAAATTTTGTTGGTGGGTTCCCCGTGCCTTACTCCGTGTTTGGTTCGAAAATTAAGTGTTTAGCTGTAATGGAACGCCTAAATAATGCTTTTGGAAATGTGGGGAATCTGGCAATTGCATCAGATTTACAGTAGAAGATTTAAATGCTATTTGAACTCTTTACTTTCACAGTCAGGGAGCAATAAAAGGCAACAGTAAATTTGACACCGATTCTCGTTTCCCGTAGGAAATATCGTAAATATTTTTGGATTTGGTAAGCCCCCCCCCCCACCACCACCACGACTCCCGATCTGAAATTTGGCACTGCAATCCGGAGCAGAACCAGAATCATTCTCTGGAAATTTGGAGCGTGTAAGTTGATTTCCCGATGAGTTATGGCTGCCACAGACAGACAGAAACCTTCTTTTATTATATAGATTATTTGTCACGATATTTTCTTTTCTGCCTATAGAGCTTTGGGAAGCTCTTGTGGTGCCCAAAGATTTTTGATTATTGACCAGTTTAGATTCTAAATTATTTGAATATATTTGTCACGTTTTTTTCTTTCCTCACTGCAGAACTTTGGGAAGCTCTTGCAGTAGTTATTATTCTTCTTGTGTACATAAATCCATATCTTATTTTTGCCAAGTCACTTATGTTGACTCACTAGATCTAGGTAGACTTTGATCGTAATTCAGGTTACTAGAGCATTATCGGTTAAACCCTGACGAGAAAAACGGCGACATCATATATCTCAAAGGAAATGTTGATAGAAATGCGAAATGAAGATAAATTTCTTGAAATGTTGGGTTGTTTTACTTCTGAGCGGCTTTTTTTTTGCGCATCTAATCACGACCTCAAGTGCTCAGAGTCCATTAGGAGAAGGGGACGCATTGGACACTCTATTATGAAACAGATAGAAGCCTCCCGTCAACACCATCCGGCGTATTTTTTAATGTGCACAGCATGTGGTTCTCTTGCAAGTGGGGAGGGGTGGGGGTTGACTGAGTGGATAGTGGGCCAAGCATGTAATCATGCATTTCCCATGTTCGAGTCCCAGCTGGTACAGCATTGAGAGTGCAAAAAAGTGCCGCTCAGAGGTAAAACAACCCAACAGTTTTGAGATTTATCTCCTCAAAACTCCCCGCCTTGCCTGGGGTCAGTAGGGGACACCGATGGGCTTGAAAAGGCCGCCGTCCGTCGGATGGGACGTTAAGCCGTGGCCCCGTGTGCGGGAGAGCTATACCCTGTGCACGTTAAAGAACACGCTGGATGACCTTGACGGGAGGCTACCATCTGTCTCCCAACAGCTGTCCCAGTGGGTCCCCTCCCCCAACCTTCTCTGAGCCTTCGGGGTCCTTGTGGCCTGGCCATTTAGCCCATTGTGTGCAAAAAAGTGCCGCTCAGAGGTAAAACAATCCAATCCAACCCCAAAACTCTCCGCCTTGCCTGGGGTCAGTAGAGAACACCGACTGGCTTGGAAAGGCCGCCGTCCATCGAATGGGACGTTAAGCCGTCGCCCCTATGTACGAGAGAGCCATGCCCTGTGCATGTTAAAGAACACGCTGGATGGCCTTGACGGGAGGTTACCATCTGTCTCCCAATAGCTCTCCCAGTGGGTCCCCTCCCTCAACTTTCTCTGAGCTCTCGGGGTCCTTGTGACCTTACCATTTAGCCCATTGTGTGCCAAAAAGTGCCGCTCAGAGGTAAAACAACCCAAGCGTCAAACGAGAAGTTAAGCGGTGGCACCGTGTATAGGAGAGAAATACCCTGTGCACCTTAAGAGACACTCTGAATACCCTTGACGAGAGGCTTCCATCTGTCTCCTAATAGCTGTCCAGTGGATCTCCATCCCGAACTTTCTATGATACTTTAGGTTCTTTGTGACCTTGCCATTTAGCCGTTTGTGTGCTAAAAGTGCCGGTGAGAGGTAAGACGATCCAGCCCAATTTATCTGCACTCGGAGCCACAATATAACGAAAAATTATGCTCTCGAAAAATCCACTTGAAAAATTATGCCATTCTGTTGGATGGGAATCCAGCAGATGGCATACTTTTTCAAGTCCATTGGTGTCCACTCTCTACCGAGATAGAACGGAAGTATCTCAGCGGAGACAGAAGTGCTACTCGAAGCTGGGAACTGCAAATTACGAGTCCCGCTGGAATTGGCTCAGTCGGTAGGACACCAGGCTCGTAATCTGCAGTTCCTAGGTTCGAATCCCACATCCCACCTGGGCGATAACTGAGATTTATCTCCGTAAAATCACCTACCCTGCCTTTCCTTGGTCAGTAGGTGACGCCGATCGTTTCCGATTGACTTGGAAATGCCAATCAGCACCACCTACTGACCATCTACTAACTGATGGCTACGTCCCATCCGACGACTTTCCGCCGGGTGGGAGGTAAAGCCGTGGCTCTTTGTGCCGTTGAGTCATACCCCTGGGCACGTTAAAAACACACTAGATAGTCTTGACGGGAGGCTACCATCTGTCTGCTAACAGCTGTCCAGTGGGTGCCCTCTGAGCTAGGAGCGGGGGTGGCTCAGTCGGTAGCGCGCCAGGCTCGTAATCTGTAGTTCCCAGGTTCGAGTCCCAGCTGGGTCAGCGTTGAGATTTATCTCCGCAAAATTCCCCGCCCTGCCCACGGTCAGTAGGGGACACCGATGGGCTTGGAAAGGCCGCCGACCGTCGGATGGGACGTTAAGTTGGGTTGGGTTGTTTTACCTCTGAGCGGCACTTTTTTGCACACCATGGGCTAAATGGCCAGGCCACAAGGACTCCGAAGGCTCAGAGAAGGTTGGAGGAGGGGACCCACAGGAACAGCTGTTGGGAGACAGATGGTAGCCTCCTGTCAAGGCCATCCAGCGTGTTCTTTAACGTGCACAGGGTATGGCTCTCCCGCACACGGGGCCACGGCTTAACGTCCCATCCGACGGACGGCGGCCTTCCCAAGCCCATCGGTGTCCCCTACTGACCGTGGGCAGGGCGGGGAATTATTGCGGAGATAAATCTCAACGCTGACCCAGCTGGGACTCGAACCTGGAAACTACAGATTACGAGCCTGGCGCGCTACCGACTGAGCCACCCCCGCCCCTTGGGACGTTAAGCCGTGGCCCCGTGTGCAAGAGAGACATACCCTGTGCACGTTAAAGAACACGCTGGATGGCCTTGACGGGAGGCTACCATCTGTCTCCCAACAGCTGTTCCAGTGGGTCCCCTCCCCCAACCTTCTCTGAGCCTTCGGGGTCCATGTGACCTGGCCATTTAGCCCATGGTGTGCAAAAAAGTGCCGCTCAGAAGTAAAACAACCCAAGCCCTCTGAGCCTTTGGGGTCCTTATGACCTGGGCCATTTAGCCCATTGTGTGAAAAAAAGTGCCGCTCAGTGGTAAAACAACCAACCGAGCCCGGCGCACTAGCTATTGAGCCCATCCCTTCATGAAATGTATTTAACTCATATAATTCATTGGCTTGTTTGCGATAAGGGCAACGATCCCATGAATGGTGGTTTTCAATGTCCCTAGAGAGCAGTTCCAACTCTCACAGGCATCTTTGACAGCCGCCGAATGTCGTTAGGAAAGATGGGCTTTTCCGTATGTCGACAGTCCGCCGTCTACAGCGTCGCCGCCACCTGTTCTACTGAAACATGACCTCCGTTGCTCATGTGCGTTGGGGGTGGGATGCTGGGATGCAGTCCTTTTAATGAAGCGCCATCGGTTCTCCATCTGACGCCGGAGCGGGGAGAAGAGAGCTGATCCCGCGTCTGCTCTTTAGTTCCCTTCACTCACTCTGTAGCGCTTTTTTTTATCCGTTTGTGAGTCAGCTTTTGAAGCAAATGAAAGATAAAAAGCACAGAAAGTCCTTTCATCTTTTAATGTGGGCGTTGTCGTTTAAAGCTTGCGTTGGAAGTAATGCAGTCGATAACATCTGTATTACTCATAATTTTCGTTAACAAGAAAAGCTGATGGGAAAGAAATGACGAGTACCGATGGGAATTATTTACTGAATTTTTCTGTTCTGCTCAACAATAAATTATAAAGTGATTGTTGAGAACAGAGCATGCGAATGAGCAGTCTTAGTATGATTGACATCTCTGTGTACTGTGTGGTTCCGTGTGTTGTGCTTTTTTTCATAGTTAATAATGCGTATAAATATTCATTTTAAGATATTTTACAAAATATAGCTAGAAGTACACACACACACATGGGGCGGGGGTGGCTCAGTCGGTAGCGTTCCAGGCTCGTAATCTGTAGTTCCCAGGTTCGAGTCCCAGCTGGTCAGCGTTGAGATTTATCTCCGCAAAATTTCCCCGCCCTGCCCACGGTTAGTAGGGGACACCGATGGGCTTGGAAAAGCCACCGTCCGTCGAATGGGACGTTAAGCCGTGGCCCCGTGTGCGGGAGAGCCATACCATGTGCACGTTAAAGAACACGCTGGATGACCTTGACGGGAGGCTACCATCTGTCTCCCAACAGCTGTTCCAGTGGGTCCCCTCCCCCAACCTTCTCTGAGCCTTCGGGGTCCATGTGACCTGGCCATTTAGTCCATGGTGTGCAAAAAAGTGCCGCTCAGAGGTAAAACAATCCAATAGAAGTACACATATGGGAATCACGTTTCCAAAGAGAATAAAGTTTTTCGTTTATTTTTTTTACTCTATTAACATTTTATACGAAATAATGGAGGTGGTAGCTCAGTCGGTAGCGCACCAGACAAGTAATAATTTGCAGTTCCCAGGTTGAAGTCCTGCGTAGCCCAGCTTGAGATTTAGTTCTGCAAAACCCCCACCTTGCCGTCGGTCAGTAGGGGACACCGATGGGCTTGGAAAGGCCGCCGTCCGTCGGATATGACGGACGGCGGCCTTTCCAAGCCCATCGGTGTCCTCTAATGACCGACGGAGTAGGTGATAGAGCAGGGCGAATAAGCTACAACCCCCATTATTATTAGCTGAGCTACTACCCCCATTATTATTAGCTGAGCTACTATCCCCATTATTATTAGCTGAGCTACTACCCCCATTATTATTAGCTGAGCTACTACCCTCCATTATTATTAGCTGAGCTACTACCCCCATTATTTCGTATAGAATGTTAATGGAGTAAGAAAGTAAATAAAGAAAAACAACATTATCTCGTTGTTTTTCTTTTCCAAAACGAGATAAGATAGAAACCTTTTCTTAAGAATTAAATCATCTAGATGACTGTTACTTCTCCTGAAGCGCTATTTGAGTCGGGTACGTATTTTCGACATCATGCGTTTCAGCATATCAGCTGGAATTGATTCGATTTCCTCCCATATTTTCTTGTGTAAAGAATTGATACTTTCTGGAGGATCGACATATACCTTGCTCTTCAGGTCCCCCTTTCCCCTCAGACAGAGCCGGACTTACGCATAAGCTAACTAAGCTACAGCTTAGGACCTCACGATATGAGGAGCCGCAAAGAAATGTATTTCAAGTTTTACTGCTTTACGAACTTTTTTTAATATTTAATCTATTGTCAAACAATGTTTATCTTTGCTTACCAATGATATAATAATGCTTTCATCACATTAATGTCGTGTTTATTTTCCAATGTTCACCTCAATCAGAATAATTGTATATATATATATTTCGACTTTCGAATTTTTGAGGGCCTCTTAAATATGTCTTAGATTAGGGCCTCAGAAGGTCAAAGTCCGACTCTGCCCTCAAAACATAATCACAGGGGTTCAGGTCAAGAGACCTTGGTAGCCATGGTATGTCACAGTCGCGTAACTTGCTCAAACTTCTCAAAGCAGCACAGATAAAAATTGGCGCACATTCCAGCTTGGGAGAAAATGCGAGCAATTTTGTCTTCGGTACTCCAAATGTAAAAGAATCCTCATTATTATATTGTATATTGTAAAAAAAGAGTAGTAATATCGCCAAATAGCCCCCTTCCACTTCCAATGACGTCATTTCCGGTGAACATGGCTAAAGTCGCCACTTCCGGTGGGCATGATTAACATCGTCACTTCCGTTGAGAGTGGATGATGACGTCACCAAAAATTTCTCAGAAATTCCGAAACTCACAACATATGACGTCATGTAACATTCTAGGAAGTCTAAGAAAATATTGGGGCGGGGGTGGCTCAGTCGGTAGCGCGCCAGGCTCGTAATCTGTAGTTCCCAGGTTCGAGTCCCAGCTGGGTCAGCGTTGAGATTTATCTTCGCAAAATTTCCCCGCCTTGCCCACGGTCAGTAGGGGACACCGATGGGCTTGGAAAGGCCGCCGTCCGTCGGATGGGACGTTAAGCCGTGGCCCCGTGTGCGGGAGAGAGCCATACCTTGTGCACGTTAAAGAACACGCTGGATGGCATTGACGGGAGACTACCATCTGTCTCCCAACAGCGGTTCCAGTAGGTCCCCTCCCCCAACCTTCTCTGAGCCGTCGGGGTCCTTGTGGCCTGGCCATTTAGCCCATGGTGTGCAAAAAAGTGCCGCTCAGAGGTAAAACAATCCAATCCAATCTAAGAAAATATTGTAATCACCCCCACATTTCCTCTCCCTTTTCCAGGCACTTCTGCGACATTACTACGAAAAGTTTTTAAAAATTTGAAACAGAACTTGCTAGAGGTTTTTTTTTTTACATTTTTACCTCCATTTTTTAGAGGTCTTTAAAAAATTTCTTGAAAAATGCGTAAAATTTGTATAAATTTAAAAATTTTCGCCTCCATTACCCTTACTAGCATTCTAACTATTTCTAGTTCTACCCTTACTAGCATTCTTCTTCTTTGCCCTGTTATTTCTAGCTATTATTCTAGCTATTACCCTTACTAGCATTCTTCTTCTTTGCCCTGTTAGGTATTCCCTGAGTATGCCAATTATTGATCCTATCTCTAATATATAAGGAAGAAACTTATAGAAAAGCTAGAGGCACCAAACTATGCACGAACGTTTACTTCACAAAGGATGAGAGTATAGGCTACATGCGAACACCCTGGGTATCAACCAAAAGGGTGAGTGGGTTTGAATTTCTCAAAATACTCATAGACATAACATTAGAGGTTAAAAACAGTGTCTCTCATAGACAGCAACAGCGATTTTTCAAAATTACGTAGCAATGCCACGTACTTTAGAGTTTCAGGCCTCCCCTAAAAGAAGGGGATAAAAATCTTTTCTTAGGGGAGACAGGTGGGCGGATGAAACGATCGTAAGTTTTACGCCAAATGAAAGCTTGCGACGTAGGGAGTATCATTTACTATATACTTTAGAGAGTTAAAGACTTCCTCTAAAAGAGGAGAATAAACTTTTTATCAAGGGGAGGAGGTGGGCGGATGAAACATTCATAAGTTTCACGCCAAATGAAAGCTTGGAGTGAAACTTATGAACGTTTCATCCGCCCACCTTCCTCCCCTTGGTAAAAAGTTTATTCTCCTCTTTTAGAGGAAGTCTTTAACTTACAGGAAGTCATTACTATATACTTTAGAGGGATTCAGACCTGAGCAACTCCTAGTAAATCTACTCGTGCATAAATTATTAAGAAAAGCTCGATTCATTTAACGTCGACTTCAAGCATTACTTTGTGAGTTTTTTTTTTCTGTAGGATATTCGTACTCTCCTGTCGTATTACATATTTCCGCGACAAAATAGATCCATCGACATTTGGGAGACAATAAAGACCTAGGAAGGATAGGAAAATGCATAACGGATGGCATCAAACTGTGTAGGTAAAACAACCCAAGCTTACCCAGGAGAGGTTGAAAGGCTTTAATTTTACAATTCACTAACAGAATTTTACAACTTGATCGAATCTTTGTACAACGAAAGAAAATAATTTCTGTGTACTCTTCCAAGTCACAAATCAATATAAATGAAATCTATTACCTTGGAAAAATAATTTCTGCGAACGCTCTCAGTTCACAAATCAATATAATTGAAACTAGAACCTCGGGAAAAAAATTCTGCATAGCTCCCAAGTCACAAATTCAATATAAATGAAATCTAATACCTCGGGAAAAAAAATTCTGCACACGTTCCCAAGTCACAAATCAATGTAAATGAAATCTAGTAGCTCGGAAAAAAATTTCTGCGTTCACTCCCAAATCACAAAAAATATAAACGAGATCTAATATCTTGGAAAATAATTTCTGCATACCCTCCATATCAAAGAATCAATACGAATAAAATCTATCACCTCGAAAAATAATTTCTGAGTACATCCAAAATCAGAGATCGATATGTATGAAATCTCAGAAAATAATATATGCTTACACTCCAAATCAAGGTAAACGGAATCTAGTTAATTGGAAAAATAAATTCTTCTTACACTCTCAAATCACAAATTAATATAAAAGCAATCTAGTAAATACTGGAGATCAAAAATGTTTAGCTATAATTTTGTAGCTCTGATGTTCATTCTGTGTCTGCCACTTCGATGATCATAGCTAAGAATAATCATAACGGGGTTTGAAGCCTCAATTTGAGCCTCGTATTCTGTTCATATCGGTGACTGGCCATAAGAGAGCCTCTTCAATTTAAACTGATGCCGAGTATCGGGTATCCTCTTGTGACGAGAATAGGACGAGACGTAACGAGAACCAATGGAGAATTGATCTTGGTCCTGGAGGGTCTCTTCATGGAGAGCTGTGTACTTTACTCGAATGTTTATAGTGCATTCCAACTAACTGAAAAGAAGCAACCAGGATAATATTGACATTCGTGATCATTCATCACTTTTGAGAGTTTGTGTTCAAAATAATGGAAGTAAATGGAAATTGGAGCGCATTTAGATTGTTTCTCGCGAATGCAGCGAATGGATTAATGCGAAAACATCTTTCAATGCAATATCTTTGAAGATCAAATGAAAATATTGATTTTAATCTACGAGTGCATTAAACTGAAGATCCTTTTCAATCACGCTAGTATTCTCTTGAGGCTCGGTGAAAAAGGTTGGATTCTTTAACTTCTAAGCGGCACTTTTTTGCACACAATGGGCTAAATGGCCAGGTCACAAGGGCCCCGAAGGCTCAGAGAAGGCTGGGGGAGGGGATCCATTGGAACAGCTGTTGGGAGACAGACAGTAGCCTCCCATCAAGGCCATCCAGCGTGTTCTTTAACATGTACAGGGTATGGCTCTCCCGTCCACGGGGCCACGGCTTAACGTCCTATCTGACTGATGGCAGCCTTTCCATTGATGTATCCTACTGACCGTGGGCAGGGCGGGGAGTTTTGTGGAGATAAATCTCAACGCTGACCCAGCTGGGATTCGAACCTGGGAACTGCAGATTACGAGTCTGACGCGCTACCGACTGAGTCCCACCCGGCGAAAAAGAAATATTGATTACAGAGTAGTACTATAAAGCTGACCTTAAAGTCTTTTGTTCTCAAACTGTCGATATTGGCATGGCAATATGCTTATTTAACTCTGTTACCAAATTTGGAAGTTTTAAGTAATTTTTCTGCACTCTGCCATCCAGCTTTGGGTTGGGTTGTTTTACCTCTGAGCGTCACTTTTTTGCACACCATGGGCTAAATGGCCAGGTCACGTGGACCCCGAAGGCTCAGAGAAGGTTGGGGGAGGGGACCCACTGGAACAGCTGTTGGGAGACAGATGGTAGCCTCCCGTCAAGGCCATCCAGCGTGTTCTTTAACGTGCACAGGGTATGGCTCTCCCGCACACGGGGCCACGGCTTAACGTTCATCCGACGGACGGCGGTCTTTCCAAGACCATCGGTGTCCCCTACTGACCGTGGGCAGGGCGGGGAATTTTGCGGAGATAAATCTCAACGCTGACCCAGCTGGGACTCGAACCTGGGAACTACAGATTACGAGCCTGGCGCGCTACTGACTGAGCCACCCCCGCCCCCTGCCATCCAGCCATCTTATTTTTAAAGTCAGACAAAAACAATCATAATTTTTATGCCAAATGAAAGCTTGCGATCTGGGTATATTTAAGAGTTTGAGATCCTAGCAACGCCTGATAAATCTGCTAGTAGCCTATATTCTTCCCCTAGGTAGAGGGAACGTTCATGTAAAGTTGGGTGACCCTAGCTGTTCTAGGTGCCGAGTGCATAAGCGGTCAGAGACACAAACAAACAAAGAAACATTCTTCTTTATATATCATATGATTATAAGAGCTTTGTTCTCGTCGCTAAAAATAGCGCATGAGATCCCCCGACACTTAGAACTACATTGTAAAGCTTCAGAGCATCCTAACCTTCCTTAAGCAAGTGTTAATTACTCCCGCCTTAGCTCAAATGGTAGAGCAACTGGCGCCCAAGCAGATCCCGAGTTCGAGGCCGGGAGGCAAGATTTTTCACACTTGACTAATTACTACAAATGTTTATCACTGTAGTGATATTCCTTCCTTACTATCTTCTGTATGTTTCTATATCCAACTTCATGCTCATTCTGAATGGAGCAGGAGCAGGGGCGGCTCAGTCGGTAGCGCGCCAGGCTCGTAATCTGTAGTTCCCAGGTTCGAGTCCTAGCTGGGACAGCGTTGAGATTTATCTCCGCATAACTCCCCGCCCTGCCCACGGTCAGTAGGGGACACCGATGGGCTTGGAAAGGCCGCCGTCCGTCGGATGGGATGTTAAGCCGTGGCCCCGTGTGCGGGAGAGCCATACCCTGTGCACGTTAAAGAACACGCTGGATGGCCTTGACGGGAGACTACCATCTGTCTCCCAACAGCTGTTCCAGTGGGTCCCCTCCCCCAACCTTCTCTGAGCCTTCTGGGTCCATGTGACCTGCCATTTAGCCCATGGTGTGCAAAAAAGTGCCGCTCAGAGGTAAAACAACCCAACCCAACCTTCCTTACTATCTTCTGTATGTTTCTATCTCCAACTTCATGCTCATTCTGAATGGAGCAGGGGCGGGGGTGGCTCAGTCGGTAGCGTGCCAGGCTCGTAATCTGCAGTTCCCAGGTTCGAGTCCCAACTGGGCCGTCCGTCGGATGGGACGTTAAGTCGTGAGAGTCATACCCTGTGAACATTAAAGAACTGCATCTTAATAGCTGTCTAGTGAATCACCTCCCCCTAACCTTCTCTGAGCCTTCGGGGTCTTTGTGACTTGGCCATTTAGCCCATTGTGTGCCTAGTATGTACATGTTAAAGAAAATGCTCGATGGCCTTGATGGGAGGCAGCCATCTGTCTCTCAACAGCTGTCCAGTGAGTTCCACCCACAACCTTCTCGGGGTTCTTGTGACCTGGCCATTTAGCCCATTGTGTGCAAAAAAGTACCGCTCAGTGGTAAAACAACCCAACCTGAATGGAGCGAGTTACAATCAAGAGAGCACTTTGGTGAAAGAGAGCACTTTCCTGGATGCTAGAAAATCTGGAAGAATGTGGAATACTTTCTCTTTGTGTCATACGAAATCAGGTCATTGAACGCATCCAAGGATGAAGAAGATAAGAGTTGATATCCCATGGGTGATGCGGAATGTTTCCGACCGTTAACTGATGAAATCCTTCTTAACCTAATATTGGCTACGGATTTATGGCTCGCAGATGCCGGACTATATAGTGCAGAGTATTTTTCTAAATTTCTCTAAACCGACTGCTTTTCGTAGGAAATTTCTGAATACCAGCTTATTTTTCGCGTGTATATTCTGTAACTTTCAGAGTGTTTTGTAAGATGAATGCACATCAGGAAGGTTGATCTGGAAAAAAATGTGGAACTCAATATTAGAAGCAGATTTTAGTCGCCTAAATTAAAAGTTACAGGATTAAAAGTTACCTGTATTTCCCCAAGTTGTAATTCTGTTCATTTAAAAAAAGTACTAATGTTAATCAATAATAAATTCGCAGATTACCTGTTATTTCAAAAATCAATAATAAATTCGCAGATTACCATATAATTCAAGAAATAATTTCTTGGAAAAAATAATTCATAGATGAGTGGGATTCGAACCCAGCCTCCCAGTTACATGTCAAGTGCTCTGTCATGTAACAGTAAGTCGTGGGCGAATAATTTTTTCTGCAACATTATTTCTTGAAATAGTGTTAGTTGAGTGAGGGGGGGGGGGGACATGTTTTTCCTCTCTTCCCCTTTATTTTTGTGTTATTGCTAAGGGGCGAGGCTTGGCTCAGTTGGTAGCGCTCCAGGCTAGCAATATATGGCTCGACCCCGAATAGTTCCAACGTTAAGGTTTATCTCCCCTGGCCCCTACCGTTGATAAGAAAAAGGATAGCAATGGAGAGGAAAATGCCACAGTCCACTGGATATGACTTAGCCGTGGTTCGTGTGCGAGAGAGCCGTAATCCAGCGCCCTTTAAAGAACACGCTAGATGGCCTTGAATAGAGTCTACCATCTGTCTGCCAACAGCTATTCAGTAGGTTTCCTTCCTTTAGACTTCTCTGAGTTCTTGTAACCTGGCCATTTAGCTCATTGTAGTAAAAAAAAAGTGCCGCTCAGAGGTAAACAACCCAAAAGCCCCATGTTGTTGTTGTTTTACCTCTGAGCGGCACGTTTTTGCACACCATGGGCTAAATGGCCAGGTCACATGGACCCCGAAGGCTCAGAGAAGGTTGGGGGAGGGGACCCACTGGAAGACAGATGGTAGCCTCCCGTCAAGGCCATCCAGCGTGTTCTTTAACGTGCACAGGGTATGGCTCTCCCGCACACGGGGCCACGGCTTGACGTCCCATCCGACGGACGGCGGCCTTTCCAAGCCCATCGGTGTCCCCTACTGACCGTGGGGCAAGACGGGGAAATTTTGCGGAGATAAATCTCAACGCTGACCCAGCTGGGACTCGAACCTGGGAACTACAGATTACGAGCCTGGCGCGCTACCGACTGAGCCACCCCCGCCCCACCGCCCAGACGTAAAACAAACCAAAAGCCCCATGTGCAACAGAGATATTATCAATTGCACGTTAAACAATGTGTTGGATGGCCTAGATGGAGATCTTCTAACAGCTTTTCAGCAGATAATCCCCTCCCCCAACTTTCTCAGACCCAACTGATTGACTCTGGGTTTTGTTTTCTTCGTAAAAGTAACATCCAGGATAAAAAATGATTCTCTTAGCTTCATTTATTGAAATCAATAGCTTTGCTCTGAGTAACACTTTAACCCTTGTCCAGAAAAAAAATATTTAAATATCTGACAGAAAAAAAGGGGGGGGGGGTGACAAATTGAGATTTCTGGGAAAAAATTATTCATTTTCTTAGATTTGTATATCCTGCCTACCAGGGGGCAGGGGGCTCATCCGGAGCGCGCCAGGTTCGTAATCTGCAGTTTCCAGGTTCGAGTCACCACTGCGCCAACGTTGAGATTTATCTCCGTGAAACTCCACGGCTCGGTCAGTAGAGGATACCGATGGACTTGAAAAGGCCGACGTCCGTCAGATGGGACGTTAAGCCATGGTTTCGAGCTCTCCTAGTCCCCTAAGCTCTCTCAGTCAAAGCCATGACTGTCAGAGCCATTCCCGGTGCATCTTAAAGAATTCGCTGGATGTTCTTGACGGGAGGCTACCATCTGTCTCCTAACCGCTGTCCAGTGGGTCTTCTTCCCCCAACCTTCTTGGCGTCCTTTTGACCTGGCCATTTAGCTCATGTGTTGGATGGCCGAGTGTGTACAAAAATGTGCCGCTCAGAGGTAAAACAACACAACCGTGCTTTCGAGATGAGAGAGAAACATTTAATATATTTAATTAGTGTTTGGGGAGATACTAGTTCAGCCAATTAGAATAGTTTATTTTGTCTGCAAAAGAGAATTATGAAATATATTCTAAGATTAATTTATAGAAATCTGGTACAACACTTAATGGCAGAAAATGGAAGTTTTTCGTGTTGTTTTTCAACCAACATCCTTTGTATGGCCAAAAAAAATCGAAAATATCTTCATGTAATCGAAAAGGGCACAAAATAATTAACAATGACGTTGCCGCTATTTAAATATAACTCTAGAATCGTATCAAAGGGACTCGGAGATCAAGTACCTGCTGAGGTCCTGCCATCCTCTCAGATCTTCTACTTTGGCATATAAACTGACAGGCTCCTGTCAGACCTCTGTGGCAAGCAGCTGCTTGAGGGTGTATTTATTTTATTTATTTTATCTTTAACAACTTCCAATCCAGTTCGACTTTAATATTCACATTGAGAAAATTATTTCTCAAAATCCAACCAAGACCAATCCAACCAAATCCACACGGCCAGGCCTAGTTCCGCTACTCATTATGTTCGTCCAAGTTCTATCACCATATTTGTGTAAGAAAGCGCCTCAAGAACACCATCTCCATCTTCTGCCATCACGCAGCCTCTCATAGCATCGCCGAAAACAGCATCCTCATCCATTCCTGTTTCGTCGCCTGAATGAAATCACCGACAAAACGCCTGTCAGAACTGAAGCCGAAATCGATCCCGAATCTCTTGAGGAATAGGAGGAAGAAAATTAGGAATAAAAATTGTATTGCTCAGATACAATATTTTGTCATAAATTTATACTTAAGATTCATGTACCCCCTTAAGATTCATGCCCGGAACTGGGGGGAAAATAATGGGGGAGAGCCAGAGACTAGATTTCCATTACAGTATATTATATATCTTTATGAAGGTGTTTAAAAAAAATTCTTAATTTTTTTATTATTAATTCTTTCTTATCCATACTAGCATTCTTAAACGGGTGGGCCAGCACCTTGCCCCTCCCCTTAGATCCCCCCTGTATAGATCTAATTTACACAAATAACGTTTTTACAATCGGGTATTCATAGGATGCCGTCCCGTGGCCGAGTGGTTAGCGCACTTGGCTACTGAACTAAGGGACCTGGGTTCGAGTCTCGGATAAGGCATGGACGTTTGTGTTGTTTTTCTGCTGAGGTCCTGCCATCCTCACAGACCTTCTACTATGGCATATAAACTGACAGGCTCCTGTCAGACCTCTGTGGCAAGCAGCTGCTTGAGGGGGTATTTATTATTTTTTATTTTATTCATAGGGTTGCCAGAACATCTCTTTTACAGAAAACATGTTCTCTTTTTTGCTCGGATATTTTTTTCTCTTTTTTTGATGCTCTCTTTTGTTCTGTATTTTCAATCAAAATATTTATGAAATATGTTGTGTGGCAACCCCCAGCAACACTGCACGACAAGAGACAGCCACACGTCGCGTTTTAGCTTCACAACAATAGGTCAAATAATGGAAGGTATTTAAATTGATCTTATTTATTTACTTCGACCGTTCCAACTAAGAACATCGTATCTGTTGTTATTAAAATGTGAATTATAATTAATATAAAACAAGCCTTCTTTCTTTACTTCTGTAATGTTCAAGGTCACCTGGATGCAGCTTTCCTTCTTTCCAGAGGGAATTGGTCCCCGGTAGAGGGTTGGGTTGTTGGGTTGTTTTACCTCTGAGCGACACTTTTTTGCACACCATGGGTTAAATGGCCAGGTCACATGGACCCCGAAGGCTCAGAGAAGGTTGGGGGAGGGGACCCACTGGAACAGCTATTGGAAGACAGATGGTAGCCTCCCGTCAAGGCCATCCAGCGTGTTCTTTAACGTGCACAGGGTATGTCTCTCCCGCACACGGGGCCACGGCTTAATGTCCCATCCGACGGACGGCGGCCTTTTCAAGCCCATCGGTGTCCCCTACTGACCGTGGGCAGGGCGGGGAATTTTTGCGGAGATAAATCTCAACGCTGACCCAGCTGGGACTCGAACCTGGAAACTACAGATTACGAGCCTGGCGCGCTACCGACTGAGCCACCCCCGCCCCATTTGCACGCTGAGGCACTTGCGAGCATCAAAACGATACATCAAATCGCAAGTTCATCTGTCGTAACAATATTTTGAACTTCTGGCAACCCTAGATATACACATGGTTTATAGGAATTCACATAGTTTTATTTTAGTATACTCTTGTGTACAATAGTTTTCTATAGGGATCTCCAACTTACACTGCGGTATCAGGAACCTAATCCTGGCGTACTTTGAGACCCTTCTGTATTTAAACTTTGAAATAAAGTGATAACAGGCGAGTCAATATTTGCCAGTTGAAGAGAATAACGAAGCTAAGAAACCGAGAGATAGCGAAGAAGAGAATAACGAAGTTAAGAATGCGAGAGATAGCGGAGAGGAGAATTTCTCTTGAAGTAGATGAATGCGTTCACCCATTGCATTTTCATATGAATGCGACGGAAGAATAAGAATCTGCATATCTTCTTAAGTGGTCTGCGAGTTTTTAATGCGAGAAACTGTTTTGAAGAAAAGAACATTCTTTAGTGATGAATGAAAAACACATTAATGTCCTGAAACACATTAATGTGATGCGTAGAATATGACGAAATATCTCTGCTGTATATTTTAACATTTGTCAATCAAAACTGACTCAATCAAAAATATGTATGTAATGCCCATCAATATGACCTGTGAAAACGGATTCACCAATTACAAGTAACAGTTTCTTTCAGCCCACAATCAGTTACGCATCATTCATTATTCAGATGGACTCTAGTATCGCTTAACAAGATCTTCTGCAAAAAGCGGGGCGGGGGTGGCTCAGTCGGTAGCGCGCCAGGCTCGTAATCTGTAGTTCCCAGGTTCGAGTCCCAGCTGGGTCAGCGTTGAGATTTAACTCCGCAAAATTCGCCGCCCTGTCCACGGTCAGTAGGGTACACCGATGAGCTTGGAAAAGGCCGCCGTCCGTCGGATGGGACGTTAAGCCGTGGCCCCGTGTGCGTGAGAGCCATACCCTGTGCACGTTAAAGAACACGCTGGATGGCCTTGAGGGGAGACTACCATCTGTCACCCAACAGCTGTTCCAGTGGGTCCCCTCCCCCAACCTTCTCTGAGCCTTCGGGGTCCATGTGACCTGGCTATTTAGCCCATGGTGTGCAAAAAAGTGCCGCTCAGAGGTAAAACAACAACAACAAATTCTGCAAAAAGCTTTCAAAACTTTTTTTACTGAATCTTCTGCATTTTAAGCCTTTTTAAGAACATATGCATGGAAGATCACTTCTCTGCACGACTCCGGACAGCGAAGATAGAGTTGTCTTCTTCCCCCTTTGCGAAACTTTCCCTCTTCGTTTATGGTCTCCATAAAAATAAATTAATCTGTGTGGAGACCTTCTCTCTGATTAACTGAGTTTGTTGGCAGTCTATTTGATTTTCGGCCACGTAAAAATCCGAGGCTGGTCTATTAGGGTAGAAAACTGCATTTTGGGCTATTTGTTATAATGCATCAGGATGAGGAAAGGGTTAGGTGAAACATCAAGATCTGTAACTGTAAGGTAAGGGTATTAGAAAATGACAGAGTTGGAAATGAAAACAATGAAATTACAGTCGCTCAAAAGGGCGTCGCCAGTGGGATTGGGTTGGGTTGGGTTGTTTTACCTCTGAGCGGCACTTTTTTGCACACCATGGGCTAAATGGCCAGGTCACATGGACCCCGAAGTCTCAGAGAAGGTTGGGGGAGGGGACCCACTGAAACAGCTGTTGGGAGACAGATGGTAGCCTCCCGTCAAGGCCATCCAGCGTATTCTTTAACGTGCACAAGGTATGGCTCTCCCGCACACGGAGCCACGGCTTAACGTCCCATCCGACGGACGGCGGCCTTTCCAAGCCCTATCGGTGTCCCCTACTGACCGTGGGCAGGGCGGGGAATTTTGCGGAGATAAATCTCAACGCTGACCCAGCTGGGACTCGAACCTGGGAACTACAGATTACGAGCCTGGCGCGCTACCGACTGAGCCCCCCCCCCCCCCCCGCCCAAGCCAGAGGGAAGTTGCCTCTTCCCTCTCCCCCACGAAAAAAATTGATCGAAAAATTTATGTTGAATAACATCAGATATACCAAAAAATTACTGTTTTTCCTTTAACGAAATATAATCTTGTTTTTTTTTCTGTGTTTTCTTTTGTTGTTACGTTTCTTTGAAGCATATCATTTATTTTTATTTATTATTACGAAAGACATTTTTTGCATGTATTTTCAGTAATAAGGTTCCTTCTTTTCGAGCATTCTTAGTTGTATAATTGTATGATGAATGCAAGATTGCTGTATTTGCAACTGCATTATACACAACTGCCTCCACCTGAATATTTCTTTCTATCCTTAAACATTGATTTGTTTCCATCCCCCACTCCCTGGAAAAAGTTTGATTAGTTTACATCCTTAGCAACGTTGTAAGTTGCTTCGTTAAGATGTTAACTAACGAGTAACTGGGTGAAAAGGTTTCATCAAACTAGTAATAGTATCAAGATGTAGCTAAGTTTGAAGTGAGGTTTGACTTTAGAGAAGATCCAATCAGGTGAACAATTGCGGGGCTAATGATAAAGTTTGAACAGACTGGATGTGGGTTGGGTTGTTTTACCTCTGAGCGGCACTTTTTTTGCACACCATGTGCTAAATGGCCAGGTCGCATCGACCCCGAAGGTTGGGGGAGGGGACCCACTGGAACAGCTGTTGGGAGACAGATGGTAGCCTCCCGTCAAGGCCATCCAGCGTGTTCTTTAACGTGCACAGGGTATGACTCTCCCGCACACGGGGCCACGGCTTAACGTCCCATCCGACGGACGGCGGCCTTTCCAAGCCCCATCGGTGTCCCCTACTGACCGTGGGCAGGGCGCGGAATTTTGCGGAGATAAATCTCAACTCTGACCCAGCTGGGACTCGAACCTGGGAACTACAGATTACGAGCCTGGCGCGCTACCGACTGAGCCACCTCCGCCCCATGTGTAAGACAATAATATATATAATAATAATAACTTTATTAAGCCTTAGTATGCTTATATATACATAGATTACCCCGCTAAGCTTTATATGGCTTGTCAGCAGAATTCCTTTCAATCACATGACTGGTTAATTAAAGAATAAGACATGTATAATTGAAAATAAACACATAATTAAAAACAGAAAATAAAGCAACAAAAACAAAAAAAAACACGTATTAAAACACAGATGTTAAAAATTAAACACATTTATAAAATAAACCTATAAAATTACGGATTACAGCACATATTGCATAAAAATATTACCTATTGTAAAAGTCATCATTTCGCATTAAAATTGCACTTGCTTAAAACGATACCAGGATATGACTTTTTAAACATTACTTTTCAAGGCTCTTTTGCAGAAAGAATGACATTTTTTACAAATTTGATTTTGACTATTATCGTCTAATTTGATTTAAAATTCTGAATTGTCCTCCTTACCTCCTTAACGTCACATATCTATTAATTATCTCCTTAACATCCGTTATCTATTAATGCTGATCAATAGAACGAGTTTCTACCCCAGTCTAAAGCCAGTGATTCACAGGCCGGAATTGGGTTTAAGTTCTCCAATGATACGCCACTCAAAATTTATTTTCATAATTATGTTCAGTATTTTTTGTGGCCCTTTATCGCCGCTTCTTAAGGGATTTTTCCATTCATGACTAGATCACTCCCACTTGTTATCCAAGAAGAGGGGGGGCGGGGGTGGCTCAGTCGGTAGCGCGCCAGGCTCGTAATCTGTAGTTCCCAGGTTCGAGTAACAGCTGGGTCAGCGTTGAGATTTATCTCCACAAAACTCCCCGCCCTGCCCACGGTCAATAGGGGACACAGATGTCCTTGGAAAGACCGCCGTCCGTCGGATGGGACGTTAAGCCGTGGCCCCGTGTGTGGGAGAGCCATACCCTCTGCACGTTAAAGAACACGCTGGATGGCCTTGACGGGAGGCTACCATATGTCTCCCAAAAGCTTTTCCAGTGGGTCCCCTCCCCCAATCTTCTCTGAGCCTTCAGGGTCCATGTGACCTGGCCATTTAGCCCATGGTGTGCAAAAAATGTGCCGCTCAGAGGTAAAACAATCCAATCCAAGAAGGACTTTTTTTTACATATGTTTGAGCAGGGTGTTACATTTTCGGTTTCTTGATTTGAGATTTTATACTATTTTTAGGATACCTCAAGCCAAACTATCACTTGAAATACCTCTTCAGTCCCTTAAGGTAGATTTTCTAATATTATTATGAGTACTGCGGCTATAGCCTAATGTGAGTCTTTTCCTTAGCCAGTGTTATGGCTAAGGAAAAGTTCAGTTGAATGATGGTGCCTTTGCTGAACAAATATTCAGCATTTCACAGTCTGTTCTATAAACCAGAGATTGGGCAGTTCGACATAGAGAAGGCGTTGACTCATAAATGTAAAGGACACTAGAACAGACCAATATGGTGGAATATCCAGTTTGGGTTGTTGTGTTATTTCTAAGCGGCACTTTTTTGCACACAATAGGCTAAATGGCCAGGTCGAAAGGACCCTGAGGGCTCGGGGCGGGGGTTGCTCAGTCGGTAGCGCGCCAGGCTCGTAATCTGTAGTTCCCAGGTTCGAGTCCCAGCTGGGTCAGCGTTGAGATTTATCTCCGCAAAAACTCCCCACCCTCCCACGGTCAGTAGGGGACACCGATGGGCTTGGAAATGCTGCCGTCCGTCGGATGGGACGTTAAGCCGTGGCCCCGTGTGCGGGAGAGCCATACCCTGTGCACGTTAAAGAATACGCTGGATGGCCTTGACGGGAGGCTACCATCTGTCTCCCAACAGCTGTTCCAGTGGGTCCCCTCCCCCAACCTTCTCTGAGCCTTCGGGGTCCATGTGACCTGGCCATTTAGCCCATGGTGTGCAAAAAAGTGTCGCTCAAAGGTAAAACAACCCAACCCAACAACCCTGAGGGCTCAGAAGGTTGGGGGAGGGGACCCACTGAACAGTTGCTGGGAGACAGAGACCCACTGAACAGCTGCAGGAATTTCTTGGGGCCGCAAGATTGGTCCATCTTTACCAATCCAGCTATTTGTAAATTTGGCATTTGAGACATTACATGTGATACTAGCGCTACCATGTGATAGTAATCATAACAAGGGTTGGGGGAGGAGGCTTAGTCGGTAGCACGCTGGTCTCGTAATCTGCAGTTCCTAGGTTCGAGTCCTAGCTGGGCCAACATTGAGATTTGTCTCCGCAATACTCCCTGCCCACGATCAGTAAGGGACACCAATGGGCTAGGAAAGTTCACCGTTAGTTGGATGGGATGTTAATCCGTGGTCTCGTGTGTGGAAGAACCATACTCTGTGTGCACGTCAAAAACACGCTGGATTGCCTTGACGGAAGGCTACCATCTCCTCCCTAACAGCTATATAGTGGGTCCCTTTCCCCAAACCTACTCTGAGCCCTCATGGTCCTTGTAACCTTGCCATTTAATCCACTGTACGCAAAAACGTGCCGCTCAGAAGTAAAACAACACAACCCATCATAACAAGGAAACGGATAATTTCTTAACATTTTGGGCGCACAATAACTTACTTATTTAATGAAATATAACAGTTTTAAAATATGGGTCTTCTCTCATAATTTATGCTGCTTGTCAAAAGGCAAAGATGGAATACATTTAATTATCCATGGCGAATAATGTAGTGTAAAAACTATTTACCCATAATTATCGTATAAGGAAAGTATGAAATGTTTTCAGCATAATATTTTAATGGTCTTTTTATCTTATCACAAAGCGTTAATTATGAAGCCTTTAAATTTAGGAGTGCCTTGAGATCATATTTCTGGGACAGAGATAATTAGGTCCCCCTTATGTAACAGCAAACTTCATCTATCAAGTCTTTAAATGTTTCTTGGCGGTTATGTCCAACATGAATAAGAAAGAGCCGAATTTAATACGCTTTCGTTAAATGAGTGGAATGAGAGAGGAACACTGCTGAGATTAACTTTTAATCCGTTAAGAGGTTAACGATCGAGATCATATTTTATGAGAAACTCGTATCTTTGGGTTGGGTTGTTTTACCTCTGAGCGGCACTTTTTTGCACACCATGGGCTAAATGGCCAAGTCACATGGACCCCGAAGGCTCAGAGAAGGTTGGGGGAGGGGACCCACTGGAACAGCTATTGGGAGACAGATGGTAGCCTCCCGTCAAGGCCATCCAGCGGGTTCTTTAACGTGCACAGTGTATGACTCTCCCGCACACGTTCCACGGCTTAACGTCCCATCCGACGGACGGCGGCCTTTCCAAGCCCATCGGTGTCCCCTACTGACCGTGGGCAGGGCGGGGAATTTTGCGGAGATAAATCTCAACGCTGACCAAGCTGGGGCTCGAACCTGGGAACTACAGATTACGAGCCTGGCGCGCTACCGTCTGAGCCACCCCCGCCCCTCTCGTATCTTTGAAAAACGTTCAGTTAAACTGAACACTATAAACAATTGTAAATGTTACAGTGGCTTGTCTTTTAGAAGACTAATGTTATTTCTTGAAGTATGTTTGGTTTTACCTCTGAGAAGCACTTATTTTGCACCAAGTGAGCTAAATAGTTGTTACAAGCACCCCAAAGGCTCAAAGAAAGTCTGGAAAGAGGATCCATTAGACAACTGCTAGATGGCTAAGCTCTCTTTGGAGCATGGATGGCTCTGTCGACAGCGCGCTAAGCTCGTAACCTGCATTTACGAGGTTCGAGTCTCACCTGGGCCAGCGACGAGATATATCTCCGCAAAACCCGCACCCTGCCCTCGGTCAGTACGGAACGCTTATGGACTTGGAAGGATCCCCGTTCGTCGGATGGGATGTAAAGCATGGCTCCATGTGCAGGACAGACATACCATGTACACGTTAAGGAACTGTATCCTAATAGCTATCCAGTGGGTCACCTCTCCCTAACCTTCTCTGAGCCCTTGTCCATTTAGCCGATTGTGTAATTTAATATCACAATCGGCTAATTAATATATGCACGTTAGAGAACACGCTGGAAGGCCTTGAAGGGAGGCTACTATCTGTCTCTCAACAGTTCTCCAGTGGTCCACTCCCCCACCCATCTTCTCTGAGCTCTCACAGTCCTTTTGACCTGGCCATTTAGCCCATTTTGCGGGTTGGGTTGTTTTACCTCTGAGCGGCACTTTTTTGCACACCATGGGCTAAATGGCCAGGTCACATGGACCCCGAAGGCTCAGAGAAGGTTGGGGGAGGGGACCCACTGGAACAGCTGTTGGGAGACAGATGGTAGCCTCCTGTCAAGGCCATCCAGCGTATTCTTTAACGTGCACAGGGTATGACTCTCCCGCACACGGGTCCACGGCTTAACGTCCCATCCGACGGACGGTGGCCTTTCCAAGCCCATCGGTGTCCCCTACTGACCGTGGGCAGGGCGGGGAATTTTGCGGAGATAAATCTCAACGCTGACCCAGCTGGGACTCGAACCTGGAACTGCAGATTAGGAGCCTGGCGCGCTACCGACTGAGCCACCCCCGCCCTACCCATTTTGTGCAAAAAAAGCGCCGCTAAGAGGTAAAACAACCCAATCATCTTTGATTCAATTCATTCGTTTACTTAGCGACAAGAAATTCTCATCAACAGTTGCCAAAAAGTTTCCATTTCTGTTAAACTCCAAAATTGTTGGACTCGGAGAGAAAGAGTAAATGTCCGACCTAACCCTGTGATTATCGAGCACATTTCCTTAATGATGAAATCATCTTTGCTGTACTATATGGAAGCCAATTCTTTTCTCTCAAAGTACAGCAGTTTTTGTATGACCTTGTCCTTAATGACCACCTGGTTGTCCCACCAGTACACTCGCATTAAGTCTGTCGACCGTGCTGGGTGGTCTTTGCAACAAACGTATTCCACAGCATAGTTGAGTTTCCTTCTTTTTCTCAAAGGGCGGTATTTGAACAAAAGGCATGCTTAGATATCTCTCTTAAGTACATATACACTATATTACGGAAAGTAACCAGACACTTCTATGTTGTTTGAATGGAACGCCATATTTAAAGCCTTCTAACTTTGAATATAAACTTTTTAGGGAAAAATGCCACTTGAGATAAATTAAAGATCTCACTAAAATCTCAATTTTTCGATAATATTCGCAATAGTATTTAAGGGATTATGTAAGTGAAACATTGAACTGTAATTTTTGTTGCTCAAGAAAATTCACTTGAGAAGATAAAACAAAACTATTGTAACAAATCTCTCACTAATATATAAATGTAATATTTGAAGTATGTATAATGATTTTTTTTTTTGCTTGGGCGTTGTGCTAAGTGGATGTGTTTTTTCTTGGCTCTTGGTGATTTAAGTCTTTTTGGTGAAACTAGTTAAAAGGCGATCTACTTTATTATGGTGAGCGTTTTGTGCTTCGGATAATTCTCAATCTTGGTGCCAATTTGTGTTTCTTATGGATTACGTTTGGAAGAAAAGTCGTCAGGAATGGGAGGTAAAAAAGGAAAGGCCTCAAATCAGAATAACAAAATGAAAAAAACAAGTGGGATTCCAATAAAATCGTCAGAGTTGGGTTGGGTTGTTTTACCTCTGAGCGGCACTTTTTTGCACACCATGGGCTAAATGTGGCCAGGCCACAAGGACCCTGAAGGCTCAGAGAAGGTTGTGTGAGGGGACCCACTGGAACAGCTGTTGGGAGACAGATGACCCGTCAAGGCCATCCAGCGTGTTCTTTAACGTGCACAGGGTATGGCTCTCCCGCACACGGGGCCACGGCTTAACGTCCCATCCGACGGACGGCGGCCTTTCCAAGCCCATCGGTGTCCCCTACTGACCGTGGGCTGGGCGGGGAATTTTGCGGAGATAAATCTCAACGCTGACCCAGCTGGGACTCGAACCTGGGAACTACAGATTACGAGCCTGGCGCGCTACCGACTGAGCCACCTCCGCCCCTAAATCGTCAGAGAAAGGTCAATTAAATAAACTAAATAGACATGTAAATAAACTGAACTTATCCAAAGCAAATAGATTAAAGTCCACAAATGATTTAAAAAATATATTTGATACTTCTGAAATATTTGAAATTCAGAATTCCTACAAAAAGGATAATGACAAAATGAAGAAAAAATCGCAAAAAAAAAAAATCAAAATCTTCAAATAAAATAAGCGAAATAAATCATGATAAATCAGAAGATGAAACGATAAGTAGTGATGATAAAATAACAAACGCTAATAATAAAATAACATCAAACAAAGCTGATTCAGAGGAATTAACACTAATATTTTTTAATAATGAACAAAAGCTATCAGATTTAGACGATGAAAAGGTTACCGATTTTTTTTCAACAAATTTAAAAAAGACATAAAAGGACGATACACCCGAAAGGGCGATATTATAATTTTGCCAGATTCAATTGAAGATTTTAATGAGTTGCAAAAAATTGATAACATTCTTGGAATTGATGTTGATTGGAGAATTCCCAGTAAAAAATTCTCCATGGGACGTTAGATGAATGTTAATTTAAAATATAGCGACGAATATCTATTACAATGCTTGCAACAATATGACGTTTTTAAAGTTAGGAGAATGACCAGATACTATCCGAATTCTGCTTCTAATGGATATGAAAAAAAATTAACAGATAATGTAATAATTTATTCCACTCGTACAAACGAGTGGAATAAATTATTACATTATCTGTGAATGATGAGAAAGATGAAAAGATCTTTCACACTTTCATGGATTGGATGCCATTCAATTTGTTCAGCAAAAGGGGAAAAAAAATGAAACGGACTTCTCAATCTTCAACACCTAAACAAAACTCATAATATTGACAAGGACTCAACATGTGTTAATATTATACAACAAATTGAACAAAATCAAGGGGAAAAAACGTACCCCTGAGGTGACAAAAAAAAAAAAGAAAAAATAAAGAAAAATAAAAAGAAGAAAAATAATGACTCTAAACTTACACTATCACCGGATACAATTGCCAGAGAGATTGAATCAAATAATGTAACTGTCAATCTCAAAATTGATTTAATTCAAAATATAAATTAAATATAATTCAATGGAATTGCAGAGGTCTAGTATCAAAAAAGCAAGAAATATTGTTATTAATTAAATATAAAAATATTGATGTGTTCGCATTACAAGAGTTAAAAACTAAAAAGGATATAAACTTTACAAATTTTATTACGTATAAATATTTTTCTAATAATAGTATTAATGGAGTAGGAATTTTAATACATAAAAATATAAAACATAAACTTTTAAATATTGAATATGATTATCCAAATCTAGAAATAACTGCAATTAGATTATTATTAAATAAAACAAATATATCAATAATAAATGTATATAATCCGGGATTAGCTGTCCCGGAAAAAATATTTAATCAAATCCTAAAACAAATACCTGAACCTTACATATTCTTAGGAGACTTCAATAGTCATCATCCTTCATGGTACTCCTATACAAAAAATTACCCTGGAATACATTTAAATAAATTCATGTTAAATTCAAACTTAACAGTACTCAATCATAAACAATAAAATAAAAAAATAAATACCCCCTCAAGCAGCTGCTTGCCACAGAGGTCTGACAGGAGCCTGTCAGACCTCTGTGGCAAGCAGCTGCTTGAGGGGGGTATTATATAAACAATGCACACACAAAAATCCAAATCAAAATAGATCAGTAATAATAAGTAATAATAAATAGATCATTTATTTTAGCATCAATTTCAGAACTTTTTTATTGGTCTATCTTTCCGGATTCAAGGGGAAGCGACCATTTCCCGATTTTACTTACCTCTTGTTTCAATAATAAATTTCAAAAATTAACTCATCTTAATAATTGGACACGTTTTAAAAATATATTAGAAAATAATGAACCATATAAATATACAAAAGATTGTAATACCATAATGGGAAAAATGAATAATTTAACCCAGCCCTCATTTTCAACAATCATTAACAAAATTTCAAAAATATCAAAAAATATTTGGTATATGAACAAAATAGTTACACAAAGAAAAAAATTTTAAAATAAAGCAAATCGATCCAGAAATTTCGAGGATATTAATAAATTAAAAAAAAATGCATTAGTACGAAAAAAAAACTAAAAGTACTAAATAGAGAAAACTGGAAAAATTTTGCTACCAATTAAATACATCTTCAAAAAAAAAAATAGTTTATGGAGAATTTTCAAAAAGATCAGTTCCACAAAAACACAAAGAATTCCTATGGCTGAAATAGCAAAAAAAAAATATAAATTTAGAGAAAACTACTGAATTATTTGCAAAAAAATCTATTAATAACACAAGACCAACCACACAAAACCAGTGAAAGAAAAATAATTAAAGAAGTAAAAAATGAAATCAATGAGCCAAAAATATTAAATTCGAGCATTAACCAACCTTTCACAATTTCAGAATTAAACTTTGCAATCAAAAAACTAATCTATCATCAGCACCAGGAGCTGATGATATTTCAAATAAGATGTTTAAATTTCTTCTAATTTCATGGAGGAGGAAACTTTTAGAGGTTTTCAACTACATTTGGGATAAAAACACAGTTCCCATTTCATGGAAACATATCTTAATAATTTTTCTTTTAAAACCAGAAAAATCTGCAAACGATATTCAATCCTATAGAACTATTTCATTACTCTCAAATGCTTACAAACTGAAAGAATATTAGTTAAAAGACTAAATTGGTTTTTTGAAAAAAATAATATTTTTCCGGACACATTTTATGGTTTTAGGAAAAACAGATCCTCGAAGGAATGTATATCTTTGTTATTAAACGATATTCATCATGCTTTTCAAAAAAAAAAAGAATTTTATTGGCAATATCTCTCGATTTATCTCGAGCTTTTGACTCCGTATGGTTAATTGGGTTACTATACAAATTAAAAGTAAAAATCGGTGATAAAATTATAAGCTTTCTTTCTGAAATTTTATTAAAAAGAACAATACAGGTAAAAATTGATAATAATCTATCTCCTTTATATAAAGTAACCAATGGATTATCACACACATGAACATGAAATACTTTTGGACCAGTTTCTAATTAATTCGAGATCACTATTTGTTTGCTTAAAAATAATCGAAGAATCGGAACCAGTATATGTCAGGCAAGTGTCGTCAGCAAAAATAGTTAATTTACCTGTTAGGTTAATGGAATCTAAATCATTAATATAAATAATAAATAATAAGGGACCCAGAACAGACCCTTGGGGCACTCCATATTATTCAACTTTAGTCCAAGCACTGCAGGTATCTTTTATTTTTACTTTTTGCATTCTGTTAGCTAAATAACTGCGGAATCAATTCAATGTCACTCCTGTAACTTCAGCAGCTTTTTTTTAATCTGGCCCTTTTTTATATGACTCATTTGAAAAATAGTATTCATTTGTATCTATGTGTTGCATATAGGGTTGAGTTCTTTTACCTCTGAGCGACACTTTACGCAACGACCTAAATGGCCAGGTCATAAGGACACCCAAAGGCTTAGAAGGTTTGGGGAAAGGGGATCCACTGAACTCTTAGGAGACAGATGGAAGGTTCCTGTAAAGGCCATCTAGCTGTTCTTTTGCGTGCACAAGTTATGGCTCTCCTACACAACGGGACCCCGGCTTAACATCCCACCTGTCGGACGTTAGTCTTTCCATGACCTGGCGGGGGTGGCTCAGTCGGTCGTAGCCCAAGCTCGTAATCTGCAGTTCCCATTTGGAGTCCGCTTGGGCCAGCGTTGAAATTTATCTCCGCAAAACTTCCTGCCGTGTTCGAAGTCAGTAAGGGCATGTAAAGGTCGCCGTCAGTTGGATGAAACGTTAAGCTGTAGCTTGTATTTTGGATAACCATACACTGTACATACATAATGCAGCCGCCATTGGTTACAGAGGTCCAATCAGACTGTAATTTTGCTCTCTTAGATGTGTCTCTTCTGAGCTATTGCTGCTGCATTTGACCACTCTAGGCATATTCTAGCAAGGTCCTCTTTGACATTGTCTGCCCATTGGATCCTAGGTCTTCTCCTTTTTCTCAAACCCTTAGGTATACTGTTCATAATCCTGTTTGCCAATCTGCAGCTATGCATACGGGCAACATGGCCAAACCAACGCAGTCTCTCTCCGCACAATATGCCGCTCAAAAGAGGTTGATGACTCCTTCTTATAACCTCAACATTACTTAAAAAGTCAAATTACCTAATGCCCAAGATACTGCGTAAGCATCTAGAGTCAAAGGCATCAAGTTTCTTGTTATTCTGCCTAAAAGGGTCCATGTTTCGCTACCATAACTAACCACAAAAAGAACCAAACTATTATACAGCCTAATTTTAGTCTTTAAGTGTATACGCCTATTTTTCCACTCTCCGTAGATTCTTAAGTCCCAGCAGGAATCCCTATTCTTCTATTTATCTCATACCGCACATCACCATTATCTGTTACATAGCTCCCAAGATAATTAAACTGTGACACCTGCTCAAGACTGCAACCATTCAGATTAACTGAATCACAGCCTGCCTGACCAAGTTTCATCACTTTAGTTTTCTCTCTGTTTATAACCAAACCTATTCTACCACCAGTCTCATTAACAGCTCAAATGAAAGAGTTCATCTCATCAACATCATATACCAAATGGCCTAAATCATCAGCATAATCTAAATCAGAAATTTTAGAATCTCCAGTCCATTTAAGGCCAAAATCTTTCCCTGGAAGTGAATTTCGCATAACGTAATCAATAACCAAACTAAAGAGAAAAGGAGACAAAATGCACCCTTGTCAAACACCAAAAGTAATGTTAAACCAATTGCTACAAGCCTTACCAATTCTCACACCCGACTCAGTGTTATTATAGAGAGCTTTCATTATGTTAACTAACTTGTCAGGTATACCACATGATCTCACAATCAACCACAAATTATGACGATCAGCAGAGTCGAAAGCCTTTTTGAAATCAACAAAGGTAGCAATCAAAGGTTTCTGAAACTCTAAACATTTCTCAAGAATCTGCCTAAGTGAAAATATTTGATCAATACATCCCCTACCACTTCTGAATCCACACTGTTCATCATGCAGGTGTCCATCAACCAAATTTTTAATCAGATTAAATTTAATCATGCAAAGAACTTCACCTGGAACAGAAAGTAAACTAATTCCCCTAGAATTATTATAAGAACTGCGATCACCTTTTTTAAAAATTGGAACAATGATAGCTCTAGTAAAATCCCTAGGAACAATACCTTTATCATAAAAAAATATTCAAAATTTCAGTCAGCCATGTGACAATACAAATGTTTCCAGATCTAAGCGTTTCAGTGGTGATTTCGTCCACCCATGGAGATTTATGCAGTTTTAAATTAGAGATAGCCAAAGTGACTTTGGAATGTGATATAGGGACATCATCAAAGCCAGTAATGCACCTATCCTCATTCAAACAATGGGAGTAGAAATAATCACATTATTTAGAACATCTCTGAAATGCTCAGCCCACCTAGCCATCACAGAATCCTCACCTTCAACCACCTTGCTATGTTTATCCCTCAATCCCTGCGTACCGGTCTGTTTCTTCTTACATAAAACATTAACAATCTGGTACAATCCCCTGCTGTTGTGATGTCTAACTGATTCCTCTGTTTTGTCAGCCAAGCTATCAAGCCAAAGATTCTTATCAGCTGTTAACTGATCCTTTACACGTTTATTAAGCTCATTCTAATGTCGTCTGTTAGGGCTAGTAGGGTGTTGATTCATATTAATCCTGTACTTCCTTCTTTCAGAAATAAGCTCCATAGCATTATCACTCAAATAATTTTGTTTCCTCTGTTCCCTTTTACCCAAAAGAGTACTGTTGGTTCCAGAAAAGCCTATTTAAACTGATCCCATTCTTTCTCAACTTCAGCAGTAAGCAAACCACAATTGTCATAATGACTAAGTAGCCTACCATGGTATGCTTTGGCTATATCTGGATCTTTCAGACCTTCAGTGTTGAAGGTAATTTTCTTAACTTTAGCATAACATTTCTTAAGCTTCAGCTGCAAGACACTTTTGACAAGGTAATGGTCAGATCAAATATATATATTTTTAAATATCACGATGTTTATATTATGTGTTAGTTATTCGTAAGTCATTAAGTTTACTTACCTGTAGGAGACGTTCCCCATTGCCATTGGAGCTACCAATGCCAAAGGGACCTAAAACTCCTGCCCAAAGGTCAGAATCAGTACCAACTTTAGCACTGAAGTCACCTAACACAAGAGAAATATCTCCTTTCTTCACAGAATTCAAAATATCCTGAAGCTGACTGTAAAACGTATCCTTCTCGTTCTCATCAGAGTCTTCTGTGGTGACAAAACAACAGATGACATTCATGTCTTTAATTTTTGTTTTAAATTTTGCTGTAAGAAATCTTTCATTAATGCAGTCATATCCTAGAAGAGCATCACTGGCGTGTCTGCTGAGAATCAAACCTACACCTTGGAGATGCTTTCCATCATCCCCTGCCTGAAAAGAGAAATTTAAAGTTATTTTTAAGTATCTGACCTTTGCCTGTCCATCTGGTGTCTTAGAGGCCTAGAATATCTAGGTTATAACTCTGGAATTCCTGCGTCAGGACATCAAGAGAATAATCTCTATTTAATGTCCTCAATTCCACGTTCGAGCAGAGAGAAAACGATTGGTAGGATTTTTTAAAGAAACTAGGTTTATTGGGATAGGTAGGGCCAACAATATCAAACAGCCCCCTGATCGCAGGCATGGGGCAAAGACCTGTTTCCTCCTCCGATAAAGGCTGAAGTCACCGATGCTGGTAGGAACTTCAGACACCACCTTTTCAAAATCCATATGGCCTGTGTGAGACACATTACTCCAGTTTAGGATTGGCAACACCCAACTAGCTAAGTGAGGGTTCAGGTATCTGTGATGGCCTCTGATCAGGATTATCCACCAGCTGATATAAGATATCCTGTGCCACTGTTCACTTAGGGCTGGCAACCCACAAGCAAACAGAAAACAGCGGCAGATTCTCCCTCAACAGAGGCCCCACCAGTGCAGCAAGTCCAGGATCCATAATCAAGCTCAAAGGTGTAAACCAGTCTAGTCTGTTAGGTGTAAATGGTCAGCACCAGGACTCTGTGAAGTTGACCAATATCCAGCAGGGCAGAAAAACAGAAAGAAATTTCCATAGATGAACAGATCAGTATGCTACATTGATCTGGCAGCCCTTCCGTTCCCTTCCAAAAGAGACTATCTCTTTTGAAAGGTATTAACTGCTTGCACTACGAGAAGGCGGGGTCGGACATTAGGCGCTAGACCTGGCCAGTACTATGCATCATCACTGGGGATGGGTACACAGCTCTCCTTCCAGTTTATGCCTAGCTACCAATTACAGACACTGTGTACACGTTAAAAAACACGCTGGATGACCTTGGCGGGAGGCTACCATCTGCCTCCTAACAGCTGTCCAGTGGTCCCCCCTCAACCTTCTCTGAGTACTCGGGGGCACTTGTGACCTGGCATTTAGCCCATTGTGTGCAAAAAACTTCCGCTCTGAAGTAAAACGACACAACCCATCGTATTTATACAGCAATTTCCAGCAGAATAGTTTCCAGCATCATAGTTGATACAGTTCGTCCTATCGCCTTTCAGTTTCTTTCTCATCTAAACAAAAAGCAATATGTGGCAGAATATTCTCGCCTGCAATCTTTACTGTGCCTCCTTCCCAGCTCGTCTACACTGAATGGATTTGGTAGAAAGAATCGCCAAGATGGCAATATAACGACGTCAAGTGAAAGAAAACTTCTGGCAGGCTTATCGTGTCACGGCTCCAGATGGGTTTTTCAGAAATTCTGTCCAACTCTGACGTGCATCTCTCATCAGAGTTGACGCTGACTGACGGTCAGGTCATTACCGCTGGCGGCCGGTGGGATTTAGTTGGCGTCGTTACCCCCCAGCTCTTGTCGGAAACAGATGGGATAGAGGTGTCTCGGTAGATTTGCGTGATGGATGACACTACCAACTTGTCACGGCCATTGTTTTTGCTCTCTTTCTCAGTGGTTTCTCTTGGCGGGTAATTATCGATGCAAATGTAATAATGGCGCATCTCTTTACGCTTTGAATCATTCTTTCACCACTGATGTTCGTAATCGCTTCCAATACCCATTCACTCACCTGACATGCCGTAACGATTTCGAATAAGTTTGAAGTATCAATGACGTGAATGTGATACAATTGGGTTAGGTTGTTTTACCTCTGAGCAGCACTTTTTTGCACACCATGGGCTAAATGGCCAGGTCACATGGACCCCGAAGGCTCAGAGAAGGTTGGGGGAGGGGACCCACTGGAACAGCTGTTGGGAGACAGATGGTAGCCTCCCGTCAAGGCCATCCAGCGTGTTCTTTAACGTGCACAAGGTATGGCTCCCACACATGGGGCCACGGCTTAACGTCCCATCCGACGGACGGTGGCCTTTCCAAGCCCATCGGTGTCCCCTACTGACCGTGGGCAGGGCGGGGTGATACAATTGAGGCACATTCAAAGCACAATAGGGAAAAAGATTTACGTGTGGTTTGAGGGTATTATGGAAATGTGAAATAGAAGAGGAATATTGTGAGACTGAATTTCGATTAGTATTTGAAATTATATCATTTGTAATGGTAAATGTCAATTCGAAAAGTACATTCGTTCGCAGCGCGTTGATTTGTTTTACCTATGAGCGACGTTTCTGTGCACAATGGGCTAAATGGGCAAGTCATGAGGACCCCGAAGCTCAGAGAAGGTTGGGGGAGGAGACCCAATGGGCAGCTGTTGTTTAAACAATTTTATTGTTTTAACAATTGAGGCAGGAAGACAGATTGATTATGATTTAATTTATTAATTATGATTTATGATTATTTATGATTATGATTTAACAATTGAGGCAGGAAACATGATGGATGGCCTTCCGTCAAGGCCATCCATCATGTTCTTTAACGTGCACAGGATATGGTTCTCCCACACACGGAGCCACGGCTTAACGTCCCATCCAACGGACTTCAAGCCCATCGCTGTCCCCGAGGACAGGGCAGGGAGTATTGCAGAGATAAATCTCAATTCTGGCCTAGATGGGAACCGAACCTTGGTACTGCAGATTAGAAGCCTAGCCTGCTACCGACTGAGCCACCCCTCTCACAAATCAGTAGTTTTATTTTTAATCATATTGGCCACGATTCTAAAATTAAAATACCCTCGATGGTACGATTATATTTTTAAAAAAATTCTGTAGTTATTTCAGGATCTTGAAACTTTTCCAAACGAGGCAGGTGTTCAACGTTTGTAGTTAATCAAAGTCAGTCTGCGTGTCTGAAATTAGGGTGTGGTTGGCGCCGGTCTTCAAGGGGTGCCAAGTGTTGGGATGACTCCGAATGCATTGTTCGATAGCCTATGAAAGCAAGAAACATCGACTAATGCTAGTGAATTTTGCTAGCGTGCTATGAATTGAGGAAAGTAATGATTCTAAACTGAAATGGTTAGAGTCATTCCTCACTACTTGGGGCGGGGATGGCTCAGTCGGTAGCGCGCCAGGCTCGTAATCTGTAGTTCTCAGGTTCGAGTCCCAGCTTGGTCAGCGTTGAGATTTATCTCCGCAAAATTCCCCGCCCTGCCCACGGTCAGTAGGGGACACCGATGGGCTTGGAAAGGCCGCCGTCCGTCGGATGGACGTTAAGCCGTGGCCCCGTGTGCGGGAGAGCCATACCCTGTGCACGTTAAAGAACACGCTAGATGGCCTTGACGGGAGACTACCATCTGTCTCCCAACAGCTGTTCCAGTGGGTCTTCTCCCTCAACCTTCTCTGAGCATTCGGTATCCATGTGACCTGGCCATTTAGCCCATGGTGTGCAAAAAAGTGCCGCTCAGAGGTAAAACAACCCAACCCTTAAATACGCACTGAATACATTTACATGTTGTCGTCGGTGTGCAAAAAAGTGCCGCTCAGAGGTAAAACAACCCAACATGTTGTCGTCCTCAGTGACGTCATTATTTCATCCAATGACTGTCAATCTTGGATCACGGTTTCTGCTGCCCTTAACTATTCACATATTATAAATATGACGTTCCTAAAGGAATTCCTTCTGGGTGTTCTTTTTTCAGTTTCCGCCAGTGTAGAATGACGACGTGTAAGCTGTAAAGCATTTTAATGGAATGAAAGTACTTTTTGTAAATTTCGTTATTTAATATTTTACGAATAAAATGTTTCTAAATATCAGATTTTTATATATTTCAGCAATTCATACAGCTTTTGGGGTAGGGGAAGTCCTAGTGTTCCAGGCTCGTTATCTGCAGTTCTCACGTTCGAATGCCGCCAGTACAGTGTTGAGATTAATCTCTGCAAAAAATAAATATATATATAACGTATATCTGTGACGTCACTGGTGGTGGAAATTTCCGTTCTCTGTGATCCCGCGAGTACTTGACTGATCGATCCCAAATTTAATGTGTTCATTAGGGGCTTTAGCAGCATTAAGCCTTTGTATTATTCATTACCTTTAATTCGGCTTCTAAACGCAGTGAATTAATCCTTCTATGAGCGACCTCGTCATGCGTATTTTTCAATTGTTTTCTAATTTGTTTACTCTTGTGTGTAAAGGTCATATTTTTTCTTTTCACTCATTAGCCCTGCAGTCGCATAAGCCGTTCAGTCATATTTTTAGCTGCTAAAGAATCTTACATAGGATAAAAATTAATTGGCATGTTGATATTAAATCAATAGCATTAAAACTGCAATGCTGCTAGACGTTGTTATATAAGTCACAGTGTAGGGTTGGGTTGTTTTACCGCTGAGTGGCACTTTTTTTGCACACTATGAGCTAATACACAGGTCACAAGGACCCCGAGGGCTCGGAAAAGGTTGAGGGAGGAGTCCTATTGGACTGCTATTGAGAGACAGATGGTAATCTCCCTCACGGCATTCAGCGTGTTCTTTAAACTGCACAGTGTATGGCTCTCCCACACACGGCGCCACGCTTAACGTCCCATCCGATGGACGGAGGCCTTTCCAAGCCCATCGGTGACCCCTACTGACCGAAGGTAGGGCGGGGAGTTTTGCGGAGATAAATCTGAACGCTGGCCTAGGCGGACTTAACCTGAGTACTGCAGATTACGAGCCTGACGTACTACCGACTGAGCCATTCCCCGCCTCTCCCGAAGCAATAGAGAAAGTTGTAGAAAATCCGCATCTAGAGGGCTTGGATAGGCCGCCGTCTCGCACGGGACGTTATGCCGTGGCCCTGTGTGGAGAGCCATGCCCTGTGCACGTTAAAGAACACGCTGGATGGCCTTGACGGGAGGCTACCATCTGTCTCCCAACAGCTGTTCCAGTGTGTTTCCTCTTCCAATTTTCTCTGAGCCTTCGGGGCCCTCGTGACCTGGCTATTTAGTCCGTGATGTGCAAAAAAAGTGCCGCTTAGAGGTAAAACATCCCAACCGCATCTAGAACTGAACACAGACATAATTCGCACAAATAGTGTAATTGCATTTATGAAGTAAAAAGATTGATGTAGTTCGGATGTGAATATGGGGTGCAATGAGTTGGGTTGTTTTACCTCTGAGCGGCACTTTTTTGCACACCATGGGCTAAATGGCCAGGTCATATGGACCCCGAAGGCTCAGAGAAGGTTGGGGGAGGGGACCCACTGGAACAGCTGTTGGGAGACAGATGGTAGCCTCCCGTCAAGGCCATCCAGCGTGTTCTTTAACGTGCACAGGGTATGGCTCTCCAGAACACGGGGCCACTGCTTAACGTCCCATCCGACGTACGGCGGCCTTTCCAAGCCCATCGGTGTCCCCTACTGACCGTGGGCAGGGCGGGGAATTTTGCGGAGATAAATCTCAACGCTGACCCAGCTGGGACTCGAACCTGGGAACTACAGATTACGAGCCTGGCGCGCTACCGATTGAGTCACCCCCGCCCCTTAAGAGAGCGGAAGATGGCAACAGTGGAGAAATGTGGTTCACTCACCCTGAGGATGCACGAGAACCAAAACGAAGAACGAGTGATGGATAGGCATGGAGTTAAGAAATGATCCAAGAATAGTTAGTATAAAAACAAAAACCAACGGGAAATCCCTCCTTTTGACGTCCATAAAGCACATTGTTAGCAGAAACAAAATCTTGCTGGGTTATTTTGTCTGTAAGCAGCGCTCTTTGAAACGGAATTGGCTAAATGGCCAGGTTACAAGAACCCAAGGGTTCAAAGAAGGTTGGGGAAAGAGGGCCCAGTGTTTACACAGATCGTAGCTTCCCATCAAGGCCATTCAGCTCGTGGGGCGAGGATGACCCTGTTGGTAGCATGGCAGGCTCATAATCGGCAGTTCCCGGGTTCGAGTCCCAGCTGGGTCAGCGTTGAGATATATCTCTGCAAAACTCCCCGCCCTGCCCACGGTCAGTAAGGGACACCGATGGGCTTGGAAAGGCCATCGTCCGCAAGATGGGACGTTAAGCCGTGTCTCCGTGTGCGGGAGAGCCATACCCTGTGCACATTAAAGAACACGCTAGATTGCCTTGACGTGAAACTACCATCTGTCTTCCAACAGCTGTTACAGTGAGTCCCCTCCCCTAACTCTCTCTGAGTCTTCGGGGTCCTTGTGACCTGGCCATTTAGCCCATGGTGTGCAAAAAAGTGCCGCTCAGAGGTAAAACAACCCAACCCTTGACGGGAAGCTACCATCGTCTGTCTCCTACCAGCTGCCCAGCGGGACCTGTTTCTTCAACCTTCTCTGAGCCATCGGTGTCCTTATGACCTGGCTATTTTGCCCATTGTGCACAAAAGATACCGCTCAGAGGTAAAACAAATCCAACCCTTGACGGGAAGCTACCATCGTCTGTCTCCTACCAGCTGCCCAGCGGGACCTGTTTCTTCAACCTTCTCTGAGCCATCGGTGTCCTTATGACCTGGCTATTTTGCCCATTGTGCACAAAAGATACCGTTCAGAGGTAAAACAAATCCAACCCTTGACGGGAAGCTACCATCGTCTGTCTCCTACCAGCTGCCCAGCGGGACCTGTTTCTTCAACCTTCTCTGAGCCATCGGTGTCCTTATGACCTGGCTATTTTGCCCATTGTGCACAAAAGATACCGCTCAGAGGTAAAACAAATCCAACCCTTGACGGGAAGCTACCATCGTCTGTCTCCTACCAGCTGCCCAGCGGGACCTGTTTCTTCAACCTTCTCTGAGCCATCGGTGTCCTTATGACCTGGCTATTTTGCCCATTGTGCACAAAAGATACCGCTCAGAGGTAAAACAAATCCAACCGTTTCTGGATCAGTAAAGTATTTGATCACGTGCAAGATTATCAGGGTTCGGCTCCTTTCGGTCGTACATCAGGGAGATAAACCTGATCTTCCAGATGGATCTCGTTTACTCTCTCTCTCCTCCGCACTAAGTGATTATCTGAGACCATTTTCTGCGGGGAGCACAACAGGCTCGGTCACTTCAGCAGCTCTCGCTGATCAGAACTAACGGGGATCACGCGGCCTTCATTTACCGTTGGCAAACACTGTTAGCGTTGTTGGGTGATTGGTTGGCAGTCCAGTTCATTAAGATCGGACAGAAAGCGGACTCTGTTTTCCTATTATTTCTTTACGAATATCGAATTCTTTAGCACTTATTACTAATTAACCTTTTCAATTGGGTTGGGTTGTTTTACCTCTGAGCGGCACTTTTTTGCACACCATGGGCTAAATGGCCGGGTCACACATGGACCCCGAAGGCTCAGAGAAGGTTGGGGGAGGGGACCAACTGGAACAGCTGTTGGGAGACAGATGGTAGCCTCCCGTCAAGGCCATCCAGCGTGTTCTTTAACGTGCACAGGGTATGGCTCTCCCGCACACGGGGCCACGGCTTAACGTCCCATCCGACGGACGGCGGCCTTTCCAAGCCCATCGGTGTCCCCTACTGACCGTGGGCAGGGCGGGGAATTTTGCGGAGATAAATCTCAACGCTGACCTAGCTGGGACTCGAACCTGGGAACTACAGATTACGAGCCTGGCGCGCTACCGACTGAGCCACCCCGCCCCAACCTTTTCAGTAATTTGTTCTCGTTTTGTGTGTGTGTGTGTGTCTGTGGGGGGGGGGGAGACTTTTAAGTAACGTCCAACTTGCCGATAGGCCGTGTACAAAATAATGTTAACATTTCGTCCTATGGCCGAGTGGTTAGCGCTTGGCTATTGATCTATGGGACCTGGGTTCGAGCCTCGTGTAAAGCATGGATGTTAGTGCTATTTTTCTGTTGAGGTCCCGCCATCCTCACAGACCTTTACTATGGCGTATTAAACTGTCAGGCTTCTATCAGACTCTGTAACAAGCAGATGCTTGAGGAGGTATTTTTTTTATTTTTTTTTGTGACGAATAGTGGTATGAATGTGGAATACCCCGCATTGAATCAAAATGCTATTGTGAAAAGATGGACATCGGTTGTTTTACCTCTGAGAGGCACTTTTTTTTGCACATAATGGGCTAAATGGCCAGGTCACAAGTACCCCGAGGGCTCAGAGAAGGTTTGGGGGAGGGAAACTTCTGGACAGCTTTTGAGAGACAGATGGTAGCCTCCCGTCAAGGCCATCCATTATGTTCTATACTGTACACGGGGTATATATAAATATAGGTGTGATGAGACACAAAGCTGCGGCTTTATGTGTCATCTGACGGCTTTATATACCATCAGACGGACGGGACCTTTCCAAGCCCATCGGCGGCGTCTACTGATCGAGAATAGGGGGAGCCCACGTCGCTTTCATATAGATTTATTTATTTATTTAATGTACTCACAACAGATCAATGATCCAATAACAGTGAACACACACATACAAAGAGAATAATTCAACTTTAGTACAGTCGCTCAAAAAGGTATCCGAACACTATGGTTGATCACAGAATTCAGAAAAAAATATCTGGCAACAATTTTTTTAGAAATTAGTGATCTGGCAACTTCGTGTCACGTGACACTCTTAAAAACCGAAAAATGAAATTGTCGATGATGCACTTTGGTTATGGTTCATGCAAGAGCGTCGAAAAGGAACGCCAATCAGTGGGCCAATCTTGAAAGAAAAAACATTAAATCCTTCATTTGAAAATCGATAATGGGGGAGATTTTTCAGAGAGCGAGGGATGGCTTTCTCGCTGGAAAAAAAATGGCACGGTGTTCATTTCCTTGGTGTTTGTGGTGAGAAATTGTCAGCTGATCCTTTAGCAGAAAAGGAATATTCAGAAAAACGTTTAGTTCTTATTGAAGAAGAAAACCAATGCGCAGAACAAATCTACAATGTAGATGAGACTGGATTAAATTTTAAACTTCTTCCAACGAATGGGCGGGGGTGGCTCAGTTGGTAGCGCGCCAGGCTCGTAATCTGTAGTTCCCAGGTTCGAGTCCCAGCTGGGTCAGCGTTGAGATTTATCTCCGCAAAATTTCCCGCCCTGCCCACGGCCAGTAGGGGACACCGATGGGCTTGGTAAGGCCGCTGTCCGTCGGATGTGACGTTAAGCCATGGCCCCGTGTACGGGAGAGCCATACCCTGTGCACGTTAAAGAACACGCTGGATGGCCTTGACGGAAGGCTACCATCTGTCTCCCAACAGCTGTTCCAGTGGGTCCCCTCCCCCAACCTTCTCTGAGCCTACGGGGTCCATGTGACCTGGCCATTTAGCCCATGGTGTGCAAAAAAGTGCCGCTTAGAGGTGAAACAACCCAACCCAACTTCCAAGGAAAACGTTTGTTACAGCGCAAGAAACCTCAGCATCAGGATTTAAAACATACAAAGAAAGAATCACTGTGGCTGTGTGTACAAATGCTGCAGGTATTTGTTCCAAAAGTAAAAAAAAAACCACTTGACAAGTCTTAAAATGCCTGTAAAGGCCTTACTCATTCTCGACAATACCCCCAACACACCGAAGCGAACTCATTTCTCACAACATGAAAGCCATGTTTTTATCACCTAATGTAACACCTTTAGTGCAACCAATGGATCAAGGCGTGCTTGTAAGTGTAAAAAGGCGATACAGGAGCAAGCTTCTGTCAGAAATCTACAGCGAACCGAAAATGACTGAATAGGACTTTTAAATGCTTGGCAAAAGCTTTTGAAGAAATGCCTCGTACAACGTTTGTGAAGTCATGGAGAAAACTTTGATCCGATGTTGATAACTTTGTTTAGAAAGTACCAAAGACGACAACACGAAAATATCCAATGAGCCTGCTGAAGATATGAAGGATAATGGAAACATTTCGCTGTTTAATGACTTTAAACTGCTGCCTGGATGTGACCCACTTGAAGAAGATGGCATTGAAAAATGGTTAAAAGGTGATGAACAGTTGGAAGATTAAACACTGAATGGGGCGGGGGTGGCTCAGTCGGTAGCGCGCCAGGCTCGTAATCTGTAGTTGAAACTGCTGCCTAGATGTGACCCACTTGAAAAAGATGGCATTGAAAAATGGTTAAAAGGTGATGAACAGTTGGAAGATTAAACACTGAATGGGGCGGGGGTGGCTCAGTCGGTAGCGCGCCAGGCTCGTAATCTGTAGTTCCCAGGTTCCAGTCCCGGCTGGGTCAGCGTTGAGATTTATCTCCGCAAAAATTCCCCGCCCTGCCCACGGTCAGTAGGGGACACCGATGGGCTTGGAAAGGCCGCCGCCCGTCGGATGGGACGTTAAGCCGTGGCCCCGTGTGCGGGAGAGCCATACTCTGTGCACGTTAATGAACACGCTGGATGGCCTTGAAGGGAGGCTACCATCTGTCTCCCAACAGCTGTTCCAGTGGGTCCTCTCCCCCAACCTTATCTGAGCCTTCGGGGTTCATGTGACCTGGCCATTTAGCCCATGGTGTGCAAAAAAGTGCCGCTCAGAGGTAAAACGACCCAAAAATACTGAATGATGTCGAAATTATCAATGCACTCTACCAAGAAGGGAACGGAGGAGAATGAAGAGGAAGAGGAAGAAGGAAAAGTTAGCCATATTGAAGAAAAAGAAGCTTTTGATGTTGCAGTAAGCTACATTCAACAATAAAAGACCTCATCTGCGATTGATGCGAAATTTATTAAATAATGGCAAGACTTTGCAGGTAAAAAAGTGTTAAGTTCAAAGAAACAAAAGAAAATCACGGACTTTTTCAAGTGAGTGTGAGTAAATTGTTAATATTGTACAACAAATTATTAATTAAAATACAAGACAGTTAATATTTTTGTCATTTCCCATTTTTATCTATTTTTCATCCGGCCAGGGTTCCGGTCCCGTAAGGGCCGTATAAGAGGGAGTCTAGTGTCAGTATTTAATAATAAATAAAAAAAATAAATACCCCCTCAAGCAGCTGCTTGCCACAGAGGTCTGACAGGAGCCTGTCAGTTTATATGCCACAGTAGAAGGTCTGAGAGGATGGCAGGCCCTCAGCAGAAAAACGACACAAACAGCCATGCCTTACCCGGGGCTCGAACCCAGGTCCCGTAGATCAGTAGCCAAGCGCGCTAACCACTCGGCCACGGGACAATAATACACAACTTCAAATGGCGAATATTGTTGAAAATTAATATACACTGCATGGTAAAATTTTTCTTAGTATTGGGTTGTTTTACCTCTGAGCGGTACTTTTTGCACACAATGGGCTAAATGGCCAGGTCACAAGAACCCCGAGGGTTCGGAGAATGTTGGGGAGAGATCCCACCGTACAGCTGTTGGGATTGCTTACACTGTACACCCCCGCCCAGTTAACAGCATGAAAAACCTCCTTCCGTAGAGGGAGCGAGGACTTATATAGGGGGGGGGAGCAGTGGATTCGAACCCCACCCGAAATCTCGTCGTCTTATTAAAAAAAACTACCCGCAGAAGCAGCTGCTGGCTACAGAGGTCTGACAGGAGTCTGTCAATTTCTACGTCGTAGAACAAGGTCTGTGAGGATTGGATTGTTTTACCTCTGAGCGGCACTTTTTTGCACACCATGGGCTAAATGGCCAGGCCACAAGGACCCCGAAGGCTCAGAGAAGGTTGGGGGAGGGGACCCACTGGAACAGCTGTTGGGAGACAGATGGTAGTCTCCCGTCAAGGCCATCCAGCGTGTTCTGTAACGTGCACAGGGTATGGCTCTCCCGCACACGGGACCACGGCTTAACGTCCCATCCGACGGACGGCGGCCTTTCCAAGCCCATCGGTGTCCCCTACTGACCGTGGGCAGGGCGGGGAATTTTGCGGAGATAAATCTAAACGCTGACCCAGCTGGGACTCGAACCTGGGAACTACAGATTACGAGCCTGGCGCGCTACCGACTGAGCCACACCCGCCCCAGGTCTGTGATGATGGCGGGAGCTCAGCAGAGAAGCAACGCAAACATCAATGCCTTACCCGGGGCTCGAGCCCACGTCCTTTTGATCATTAGCCAAGCGTGCTAACCACTCTGCTACGAGACGGCTAAACGAAATCTCAAATTTGTCTACCTGCTTTAAAATTAAAAACAGGTCTCTTTGTATAATTTGATATTAGCCCCATATTATATGCAGACAGCTAAAATAACTATAAAATTTTATCCCATATATAATATCATTTCAACATTTTCTGTCCATTGAAGTATTTTATTAATTGAGAAATCCTACTTCAGTCTTATTCTATGCTTTGCCGTACAGTTCGTGCCAACAAATGTCTGTCCCTGTCTGTCTGTCTGTCTGTCAGTGCTTTTTTCCTCTCGCATTTGTCACGATTGACGAACTTTTTTGAGACCGCTACCATTCTCCATAGATTTGGAATATTGTGTTCCTTGATTTTCCGCTGAGTTCCATCCCCTCCGTTACGGGTTGGGTTGTTTTACCTCTGAGCGGCACTTTTTTGCACACCATGGGCTAAATGGCCAGGTCACATGGACCCCGAAGGCTCAGAGAAGGTTGGGGGAAGGGACCCACTGGAACAGCTGTTGGGAGACAGATGGTAACCTCCCGTCAAGTCCATCCAGCGTGTTCTTTAACGTGCACAGGGTATGACTCTCCCGCACACGGGGCCACGGCTTAACGTGCCATCCGACGGACGGCGGTCTTTCCAAGCCCATCGGTGTCCCCTACTGACCGCGGGCAGGGCGGGGAATTTTGCGGAGATAAATCTCAACGCTGGGACTCGAACCTGGGAACTACAGATTACGAGCCTGGCGCGCTACCGACTGAGCCCTCCCCACCCCTCCGTTACGGATGCTCCTGCCCATCGCTGCCATCCAACGATGAAACCCCTTTCGAAATCAGTCAGATCGGCCATTTTTTTATCCATGTCACACTTCACTTTCCACCATGCCTTTATTACGTCTATAGGACTTCGTAGCGACGCAGAATATTTACGTCAATACGAAGTTTTGGATATATTGGCATGTTTCATGATATTTACCCACGATGAAATGTTAAAAAGATGGGCCGTGGTGGCTCATTAGGTAGCGCGCCAGGCTCGTAATCTGCTGTTCCCATTTTCGAGTCCTAGATGGGCCAGCGTTGAGATTTATCTCCGCAAAACTCCCCGCCCTGCCCACGATCAGTAGGGGACTCCGACGGGCTTGGAAAGTTAGCCGTCTGTCGAATGGGACGTTAAGCCGTGGCTTCTTGTGCGGGAGAGCCATACTCTGGCCTTGACGGGAGACAACCATCTGTGTTCCAACAGCAGTTCCAGTGGGTCTCCTCCCCACAACCTTCTCTGAGCCTTCAGGGGTTCTTGTGACCTGGCCATAGCCCAGGTGTGCAAAAAAGTACCGCTTAGACGTAAAACAACCCTCCTATTAACTTGAGCAACAAAATCTGATCACTGTGTCCTTGAAAATATTCGGATAAATAAAGAATCTTGTTTTTAAAAACCGATACCTGCTCTGAGCCTCCTCATAACCCTCCCCACAACCTGCTCTGAGCCTTCGGGGTTCTTGTGACCTCGCCATTTAGCCCATGGTGTGCAAAAAAGTACCGCTTAGACGTAAAACAACCCATCCTATTAACTTGAGCAACAAAATCTGATCACTGTGTCCTTGAAAATATTCGGATAAATAAAGAATCTTTTTTTTAAAAACCGATACCTGCTCTGAGCCTCCTCATAACCCTCCCCACAACCTGCTCTGAGCCTTCGGGGTTCTTGTGACCTCGCCATTTAGCCCATGGTGTGCAAAAAAGTACCGCTTAGACGTAAAACAACCCATCCTATTAACTTGAGCAACAAAATCTGATTACTGTGTCCTTGAAAATATTCGGATAAATAAAGAATCTTGTTTTTAAAAACCGATACAACGTACATTAATATCATTTCTGGTATCCACCAGTCAAATGGAACGTTTTGTGAAACGTATTGGATTTCACGAGCCCGTTTCGTTTTTGTTACGAGGAGAAGAGTTTAATCTGGAAAGGATTTTAATCTTTTTCTTCTTCTAAAAGGAGAAGTAATGGGATGTCTTATTGGATTGCATTAGAGGAAGCAAAGAAAATGACTTGATCGAATCGCATTATTGAAACTAATGGAAGGATTTTACACTAGCGCAGCTCAGTCTTTCCGAAAGTTCCCGCTCTGCAAATGCAAGATGGTTACAACGATATTTAAAACCAGAAAGCGGAAAATTTTCGTTTCTTTTAAGGGGAAAAAAAATACCGAGAGCTCTTCGTATTGTCAGACTCACAGTCGCTCCCCATCAGAGCGAAGAGTTGTTATTACACTGGAATGAAATGCATACTAGAGGAAATCGATGTTGCAAATGTGTACTGAGTTGACGAAACAAGGCGAGCTTTTGCTAGAACAAGGTAGAAAAAATTTATTCCCGAATCCGGAGTCTCATTTGGTATTCAAATGAAGGATCAGTTTGCCTCGGAATGCGAATTGGTACTTCGTCGCCGCCGCTACCAGATATCAGAAAAGAAAACAGAAGTTTATTGGTTTAGAAGCAACTGAGGGTAACACGTGTTTGTAAGTTTATATCGGAACTTGTTTGTGTTGTTGTCTCTTCTCATTTTGTAGTCACTGTTGCCGTACAGCGACTCGCTATGAAATGTTTAACTTTCAGTTGTGATTATACACCACTTGGCCAAATTACTATGAACAGAAATTATCTCATTCTTTGGATGTAGAAAATGGCTCAGCGGCTGTGCGCCAGGCTCGTAATCTGCCTGGGCCTGCGTTGACATTTATTTCCGCAAAAAACTCTCTGCCCTTCTCTGGCCAGTAGGGGACATCAATGGGCATAGAAAGGCCGTCGTCCGTCGGATGAGATGTTAAGCCATTGCACCCTTCGCGGAGAGCCGTATCCTGGACATTAAAGAAACGCTGGATGTCCTTGACGGGAGGCAACCATCTGTCTCCCAACAGCTGCCCCAGTGGGTCCCCTCCCCAAAACCTTCTCCGAGTCTTCGGATCCTTGTGACCTGCCCATTTAGCCCATTGTATGCAAAAAAGTGTAGCTCCGAGGTTCAACAACCCAACCCAAATCTAGACTCAATCGTAGCACACTATGCTCGTAATCTGCTTTTCCAGGTTCGAATCCCACTGGGCAAGCGCTGAGATTTATCTCCGCTGCGTCTCCAGCCTGTCTTCGGTCATAAAGGGAACGCCAATGGGCTTGAAAAGGCCACGTCTGAAAATGGGATGTTAACCTTAAGCCTTGTAAAACCTTGGACACATTGCAGGAGACGCATACTTTCTCTTTTTACCACATTAAAAAACACACTGGATGGCCTTGATGGCAGACTTCTGTCCAGTGGGTTCCCTTCCCCCCAAATTCTTCTGAGCCCCTGGGTTTCTTGTGACCTGGTTATTGTGTGCAAAAAGAGTGCCCTCACAGGTGAAGGAATCCAGTCATTACCGAATTGGTTGGGGCGGGGGTGACTCAGTCGGCAGCGCGCCAGGCTCGTAATCTGTACTCCCCACGTTCGAGTCGCAGCTGGGCCAGCATTCATTCTTTCTCCGCAAAACTCTCCGCCATGCTCATGGCCAATAGGAAACGCTGTTGAATTTATAACGGCCGCCGTCCGTCAGATGGAACGTTATCCCATGGCTCCGTGTGCGAGACAGTCAATCCTATGCACGTTAAAGAACACGCTGGATGGCATTAACGGGAGTCTACCACTTGTCTTCCAACTGCTGTCCAGTGGGTCTCCTCCACCAACCTTCTCTGAGCCTTCGGGGTCCTTGTGACCTGCCCATTTAAACCTATGTGTGCAAAAAAAGTGCCGCTTAGAGTTCAAACAACCAACCAACGGAATTGATGCTCATTGGCCATCACACATTTCTAGGTACATTTGATTTTAACTACGTTTGTATTGAAGAAATTCATCATAAGAACTACTCATTACAATCATTAAATAATCCCCTACACAATTTTTAAACATCTTGGGACATTAAATGAACAATAAGCGTTCAATGAGCGAATTTAAAAATAATTTGCAAGTCTAAGCTTAAGAGAAAAATATCGAGCAGTTTCAGTGTTCATTTTCTCGACAGATATCTCTAGGGACAAGAACAAAGTCCCGTAAGCTTTAAAAAAAGAGCGAAAGGTAAATAATATTTCTTTTCGTTCCAAGGTGCTCAACTGGAAAAATAGATTGCGTCACGTTTCTATATCATGTATCACTTTGAAGGGCTTTAAAAGGACATTGCATTTTTTGCTTCGCACGTGTTCTGTTTCCAAGGAACTTAACACTTTCAATTGTCCTCTGAATGGCGTTTGTTTTGCTCTAATGCCACAGTTAAACGGCCTAGCACTGAATCGAATTTATAGGTTTTCGTTTATTTTACTTCTATCTGTTGCTTTCTTACTGGGGGCGGGGGTAGTCAGTCGGTAGCGCGCCAGGCTCGTAATCTGTAGTTCCCAGATTCGAGTCCCAGCTGGGTCAGCGTTGAGATTTATCTCCGCAAAATTCCCCGCCCTCCCCACGGTCAATAGGGGACACCGATGGGCTTGGAAAGGCCGCCGTCCGTCGGATGGGACGTTAAATCGTGGTCCCGTGTGTGGGAGAGCCATACCCTGTGCACGTTAAAGAACACGCTGGATGGCCTTGACGGGAGACTACCATCTGTCTCCCAACAGCTCTTCCAGTGGGTCCCCTCCCCCAACCTTCTCTGAGCCTTCGGGGTCCATGTGACCTGGCCATTTAGCCCATGGTGTGCAAAAAAGTGCCTCTCAGAGGTAAAACAACCCAACCCAACGAAAAAGGATTTTTCAGCTAATTCTGAATCTTAATGTTCGCACATATCAATTGAAACTATATTAACTGTGTACGAAACCATAGAGCAAATTGTTGCTGAAATGCGCATTTAGCTGTTTACTTGAAAACAGTTTTTTTTTTCACATGTACTAATTTAGTTCCTTAGAAGTTGGATACAAGAGATTTTTTTGGTGAGTTGATTTTCTTCTGCGCGATACTTCTGTGTACAGAATGGGCTAAATGGCCAGGTCACAAGGATTTAAAGATTCATAGAAATTTGGTGAAAGTTTTCCGTCAAAATCATCTAGCGTGTTCTTTAACTTTCATAAGGTGTGATACTCCTGTACATTGGGTTGTTTTACCTCTGAGCAGCACTTTGTTTTCCACACAATGGGCTAAATGGCCAGGTCACAAGGTTGTTGTTTTTGGGTTGTTTTACCTTTGAGCGGCACATTTTTGCACACTGTGGGCTAAATGGCCAGGTCACATGGACCCCGAAGGCTCAGAGAAGGTTGGGGGAGGGGACCCACTGGAATAGCTGTTAGGAGCTAGACAGATCGTAGCCTCCCGTCAAGGCCATCCAGCGTGTTCTTTAACGTGCACAGGGTATGGCTCTCCCGCACACGGGGCCACGGCTTAACGTCCAATCCGACGGACGGCGGTCTTTCCAAGCCCATCGGTGTCCCCTACTGACCGTGGGCAGGGCGGGGAATTTTGCGGAGATAAATCTCAACGGTGACCCAGCTGGGACTCGAACCTGGGAACTACAGATTACGAGCCTGGCGCGCTACCGACTGAGCCACCCCCGCCCCCAGGTCACAAGGACCCCGAAGGCTTAGAGAAGGTTGGGAGAGGGGATCCACTGGACAGCTGTTGGGAGACAGATGGTAGCCTCCCGTCAAGGCTATACAGCGTGTTTTTTTAACTTGCACAAGGTATGGCTCTCCCGCCCACGGAGCCACGGCTTAACGTCCCATCCGACGAACAGCGGCCTTTTGAAGCCCATCGGTGTCCCCTACCGGCCGAGGGCAGGACGTTTTGCGGAAATAAATATCAATGCTGGCCCAGCTTTGACTCGAACCTGGGAACTTTAGGTTACGAGCCTGGCGCGCTACCGACAGAGCTCCCCACTAATGGTCACCATAGCAACGTGAGCCTATGGGGACTGGCATTATCGTCATAATAATGCAATATTAGCCTAGAGCATCTCTAAAAGGCTTTTAATAAATAAATTTATATTCAATGTTTGAAAAGCCACATTCAAAGCTCTCTTTTACAAAAAAAGATAAGTGCCCGGTTACTTTTTATAACTTAGTGTACCTGCAGTTTAGTTTCTATTCGTTTTCAGATACTCTAAGAAGCAAAAATATCGATCTTGGATCCGTTTCTGTAATACAACTTAATAACGACAAAAAAAAAACTTTGATCCGTATTGGGCTTTGAAGTGCATCCACTCAAAAGCACAATCCCCGCAAGCCTTTTGCAGAAACATCCTGGCCTCGTTTATCGAAAAAGATTGCGGATAAGAACCACGGATTCCTCTTTCTTTTCTCTCTACTCAATAAGTTTCAGAGAAGGTTTCAGTCTTTCCAGAAGGCAAGGGCAGAGTCTCTCGAAGCTAAAACAATTCTAAAACCCGATTTTTTTATAGCGTACAAAGCAGATTTTTTAATGGAAATCCGGCTACAAAGAATTGCAGTGAGAAACATGAAGGAAATACTGTTGTTTTGCTCAGTTGAAAAGCTTTATTATGAAAGAAACGATTTCTTTTTTCGCAATCAGTTTCTTTTCTAGTACCGTCAGTCAGATGGAACGTTAAGACGTGGTTCTGTGTCACATTAAGGCCAGGCAAAAGTTCAGAGCTTCTACTCCCACGCTGAGCCGTCCGTCGGATGGGACGTTTAGCCGTGGCTCCGTGTGGGGAGAGCCATACCCTGTGCACGTTGAAATTGGTCTCCTGTAAATCTCCACTCCTGCCATCGGTCAGAAAGGGGATGATACCAATGGGATAGAAATCTCATTGCTGTCCATCAGATGGGATGTAAAGCCGTGGTCCATCAGATGGGATGTAAAGCCATGGTCCATCAGATGGGATGTAAAGCCGTAGTCCATCAGTTGGGATGTAAAGCCATGGTCCATCAGATGGGATGTAAAGCCATGGTCCATCAGATGGGACGTAAAGCCGTGGCCCATCAGATGGGATGTAAAGCCGTGGTCCATCAGATGGGATGTAAAGCCATGGTCCATCAGATGGGATGTAAAGCCATGGTCCATCAGATGGGATGTAAAGCCATGGTCCATCAGATGGGATGTAAAGCCGTAGTCCATCAGATGGGATGTAAAGCCATGGTCCATCAGATGGGATGTAAAGCCATGGTCCATCAGATGGGATGTAAAGCCATGGTCCATCAGATGGGATGTAAAGCCATGGTCCATCAGATGGGATGTAAAGCCATGGTCCATCAGATGGGATGTAAAGCCATGGTCCATCAGATGGGATGTAAAGCCGTAGTCCATCAGATGGGATGTAAAGCCATGGTCCATCAGATGGGATGTAAAGCCATGGTCCATCAGATGGGATGTAAAGCCATGGTCCATCAGATGGGATGTAAAGCCGTAGTCCATCAGTTGGGATGTAAAGCCATGGTCCATCAGTTGGGATGTAAAGCCATGGTCCATCAGATGGGATGTAAAGCCGTGGTCCATCAGATGGGACGTAAAGCCGTGGCCCATCAGATGGGACGTAAAGCCGTGGTCCATCAGATGGGATGTAAAGCCATGGTCCATCAGATGGGATGTAAAGCCATGGTCCATCAGATGGGATGTAAAGCCATGGTCCATCAGATGGGATGTAAAGCCATGGTCCATCAGATGGGATGTAAAGCCGTAGTCCATCAGTTGGGATGTAAAGCCATGGTCCATCAGATGGGATGTAAAGCCATGGTCCATCAGATGGGACGTAAAGCCGTGGCCCATCAGATGGGACGTAAAGCCGTGGTCCATCAGATGGGATGTAAAGCCATGGTCCATCAGATGGGATGTAAAGCCATGGTCCATCAGATGGGATGTAAAGCCATGGTCCATCAGATGGGATGTAAAGCCGTGGCCCATCAGATGGGATGTAAAGCCATGGTCCATCAGATGGGATGTAAAGCCGTGGCCCATCAGATGGGATGTAATGCCGTGGCCCATCAGATGGGATGTAATGCCGTGGCCCATCAGATGGGATGTAAAGCCATGGTCCATCAGATGGGACGTAAAGCCGTGGCCCATCAGATGGGATGTAAAGCCATGGTCCATCAGATGGGATGTAAAGCCGTGGTCCCTTGGATGGGACGTAAAGCCGTTGTCTGTCGGGTGAGATGTAAAGTCAGGGTTCATTAGGTAGGATGTAAATCCGGGCACCATCTGGTGGGGTGTAAAGTCGTGGGCCGTCTGGTGGGACATAAAGCTGTGATCCCTTCGATGGGACGTAAAACCGTGATTCCTTGGGCAGGATGTAAAACCGTGATCCCTTGGGCAGGACGTAAAACCATGATCTCTTGGGCGGGATGTAAAACCGTGATCCCTTGGTGGGACGTAAAACAATGATCCCTTGGGCGGGACGAAAAACTGTGATCCCTTGGCGGGACATAAAACCGTGATCCCTTTGTGGGACGTAAAACCATGATCCCTTGGGCGGGACATAAAGCTGTGATCCATGTGTGGGAGAGCCAAACCCTCTGCAGGTTAAAGAACACACTGTATGGCCTTGAAGGGAGGCTTCCATCTGTCTCCTAACAGCTGTCTATTGGATCTCCTTCCCCTACAGTCACTCAGCCATTGGGGTTCTTGTGATCTGTTCATTTAGCCCATTGTGTGAAAAAAGTGCAGCTCAGAGGTTCCGTTGTTTTTGCCTCTGAGAGTCACTTTTTTGCACACAATGGGCTAAATGACCAGTTCACAAAGACCCCGAGGGCTCACAGAAAGGTAGGTGAAAGGGATCCATTGGACAACTGTTAAAAGACAGATGAAGGCACCCCGTTTGCGCCATTCAGCGTGGTCTTTAAGGTGCCCAGGGTTTAGCTTCCTGCACACGGAGCCATGATTTACGTCGCATCCGACGGACGGCGGCCTTTCCAAGCCCATCGGTGCCCCCTTTCTGATAGAGAGCAGCGCGGGGTTTTGTGCAGATAAATATCAATGCAGGCACAGGTGGAACTCGAACCTGGGATCATTACGAGCCTCGTGCACTAACCGTCCGAGACAATCCTGCCCTCTACACAGATGACGATTTTCCTTCTCTAAAATATAGGGGCGGGGGTCGCCAGGCTCGTAATCTGTAGTTCCAGGTTCGAGTCCCAGCTGGGTCAGTGTTGAGATTTATCTCCGCAAAATTCCCCGCCCTGCCCACGGTCAGTAGAGGACACCGATGGGCTTGGAAAGGCCGCCGTCCGTCGGATGGGACGTTTAGCCGTGGCACCGTGTGCGGGAGAACCATACCCTGTGCACGTTAAAGAACACGCTGGATGGCCTTGACGGGAGGCTACCATCTGTCTCCCAACAGCTGTTCCAGTGGGTCCCCTCCCCCAAACTTCTCTGAGCCTTCGGGGTCCATGTGACCTGGCCATTTAGCCCATGGTGTGCAAAAAAGTGCCGCTCAGAGGTAAAACAACCCAATCCTTCTCTAAAATAAAACTATATTTCATCTTTTAAAATCTCCATGGTATTTTTTTCCATTTACCATCCAAAGCATCAAGGGTTCTGTTAACACAAATCTTCAGAGGGTCATAAAAGCGATGACGATAAAGAGGAGAGCTAAGTTCAATCTTGAGAGATTTATCTTCGCTTTCCCATTCAAGCATTTCAACTTCTCAGCAGTGGCAGAAAAAAAAAAAACCTTGGAAGTTTCATAAGACACATAAAAGTTCACTTGAAAAATACCAAAGTGTGAAAAAGAAGAGAATATTGACCTCATCTTTAAAAACTCTCCCTTCTCCACATTCTTCATAAATCTCGATTCTCTTTTCAGCTCACTTGACTACATTTAATACCGAAAGAGTAAGCAGAAGCCATCCTTTTATGACAAAAGCAAACATTTTCCTCTTTAGAGCTCCGAGAGGCCTCTTCCGAGTCCGAGGCAAAGTGCTTTGTGATTGAAGACTGACTTTTCGCAGTGTTTATCCTTCCACTCCTTCGTCCATTGGAGCGCTGAGAATGGTTCTCCGTCGTACGTCTCATAAAACAAATGGTTACACGCCAAAAGAAGACGGCACGAACGGCGTGCGGCGCAGCAACCTCGTGGTCAATGGGGAGGTGCGAGCAATGATGGTGTCCGAGATCGGCATCGATTGCAGCCTCCAAAGATCCGATGACTTCGGCTGAAGTCTCATTGTTTCCGCATGGTCCCGGATGTTGTGCACGGAAGGCGAGAAATCCCCATCTTCTGTGACGTAACGCGGTTCCCCTCCAATCAATAGGTTATTTGGCGCGACAGTTGCCATAGCTAGGTCAAAGAATTCTCCAGAGGGTCCGTCATCCTCTGCAGCGTGCTCGAGAGGAGTGACAGCTGAAGGATCACGTGACCTGCGCAATGGAGCCATCTGATATAGCCAGTCTGCACGTGCTAGAAAAATTCTATCAAAAAAAGTTGCGTGTGTCTTGAATGCTGATGATCTGTTTAGGAAAGTTTCTTTATAAGAATGTAGAGATCGATTTTCTGTTGGTTTTCGTTTCCATCACGCAGAGGAATAGGATGCTGGATGATGATGAATGAAGTCAGATAAAATTATTTCTATATGTCCGCATCCGCTCAGTGACTAAAGGAGTGACCGCATCCGCTCAGTGAGTAAAAGGTACAGTTTGTAGCGCGCCGGGTAATCTGCAGTTCCCAGGTTCGAGTCCCAACTGGTTCAGCGTTGAGCTTTATCTCCGCAAAACTCCCCGCCCTGCCACGGTCATTAGGGGACACCGATGAAATTGGAAAGGCCGCCGTCCGTCGGATAGGTCTTAAGCCATGTCCTCGTGTGCGGGTTGTTGGGTTGGATTGTTTTACCTCTGAGCGGCACTTTTTTTGCACACCATGGGCTAAATGGCCAGGTCACATGGACCCCGAAGGCTCAGAGAAGGTCGGGGGAGGGGACCCACTGGAACAGCTGTTGGGAGACAGATGGTAGCATCCCGTCAAGGCCATCTAGTGTGTTCTTTAACGTGCACAGGGTATGGCTCTCCCGCACACGGGGCCACGGCTTAACGTCCCATCCGACGGACGGCGGCCTTTCCAAGCCCATCGGTGTCCCCTACTGACCGTGGGCAGGATGGGGAGTTTTGCGGAGATAAATCTCAACGCTGACCCAGCTGGGACTCGAACCTGGGAACTACAGATTACGAGCCTGGCGCGCTACCGACTGAGCCACCCCGCCCCAAACTTTAAGAGAATTTCAATGTTATGTCAATGGGAATCTAATTTCGAAGTTGTATAATTTCTAAAATATTCATTTAATGGGAAAATGTGACTAAGGATAAATTAAAGTTCATAACGAAATCTATTTAAATCTCGATTTTTAACAATGTTTGTTCAGTATTTAAAGAGAGAAAAAATATTTCACAACTGTAATGTCATACACTTCACTGAAGAAATTAAGTAAAACTTGATAAGTATTGTTTGAAACCATTTAATAAAATAAATATATATTTTAGAAGTGTGCTTAATGATTTTTTAATATTAAATAATTATGGATGATTTTTATAAAACACGATAATTTTTCGAAAAATTGAGCCAGAAGTCATCTCTAGTTGTCATCACTGTACCAAGCAATGTAGATCGATGCTGGTACCCGAGGGGCGGGGGTGGCTCAGTCGGTAGCGCGCCTGGCTCGTAATCTGTAGTTCCCAGGTTCGAGTCCCAGCTGGGTCAGCGTTGAGATTTATCTCCGCAAAATTCCCCGCCCTGCCCACGGTCAGTAGGGGACACCGATGGGCTTCGAAAGGCCGCCGTCCGTCGGATGGGACGTTAAGTCGTGGTCCCGTGTGCGGGAGAGCCATACCCTGTGCATGTTAAAGAACACTGGATGGCCTTGACGTGAGGCTACCATCTGTCTCCCAACAGCTGTTCCAGTAGGTCCCCTCCCCCAACCTTCTCTGAGCCTTCGGGGTCCATGTGACCTGGCCATTTAGCACATGGTGTGCAAAAAAGTGCCGCTCAGAGGTAAAACAACCAACCCAAAGCTGGTACCCGATGGCCGTTCCCATCGCCAGTTGAAGGTCCGAGTTCTTCCTCCACTACTCACGGAACAGTTGCATCGTTGGGGGAAGTCGAAGGGTTGGGTTGTTTTACCTCTGAGCGGCACTTTTTTGCACACCATGGGCTAAATGGCTAGGTCACATGGACCCCGAAGGCTCAGAGAAGGTTGGGGGAGGGGACCCATTGGAACAGCTGTTGGGAGACAAATGGTAGCCTCCTGTCAAGGCCATCCAGTGTGTTCTTTAACGTGCACAGGGTATGACTCTCCCGCACACGGGACCACGGCTTAACGTCCCATCCGACGGACGACGGCCTTTCCAAGCCCATCGGTGTTTCCTACTGATCGTGGGCAGGGCGGGAATTTTGCGGAGTCCCCGCCCTGCCCACGAACCTGGGAACTACAGATTACGAGCCTGGCGCGCTACCGACTGAGCCACCCCCCGCCCCAGGAAGTCGAAGGGAGGAATGAAGATAAGTAAGAGTTAAAGTTTGGGAAAGTGAGAGGTGGTTTTGGAGGTGTAAAGTGCGAATGTGTGACGGGGAAATTGCCGACTTTGGATTAGTCAGGAGAAACTTCTGGTCGGACTTAAGCAGAAGAGAGATGATCTGTGAAGAGAGTTCATGGGAGAGATTAAACTAACGATCTCTCCTCATTCATTTCTGTCGGGATGTTGAGTCAGTTACGTCACTGCTCAATAGTGAGAGATCTCCTTACATAGTAGAAGGTACAGTGAGGCAGCAGTCATAGCGCATTGTCTTGTTAGTGAAAGTCTGGCATTTGCTATCTCCGGTCCAGTACGCGGGGGTGGCTCAGTTAATAGCTTGCCAGGCTCGTTATCTGCAGTTCCCAGGTTCGAGTACCACCTGGGTCAACGTTGGGACTTACATCCACAAAACTCCCCGCCCTGCCCTCGGTCAGTAGGGGACACTGATGGGCTTAGACAGGCCACCGTCGTCGGGTGAAATGTTAGGCAATAACCCTGTGTGTGCAAGAGTCATACCCTGTGCACGTTAAAGAACACGTTGGATGGCCTTGACGGAAGGCTACCATCTGTCTAGTGGTTCCCCTTCCCCCACCTTCTTTTGACCCATTGGGGCTCCTTCCCAATGGAATACCCTCGCTTACCTCCTTCCATGTATTCCCCTACTTCTCCCGCATACCCCCGAATTCTTCCGCATACCTCCTTCCATGTATTCCCTTCTCCCGCATACCCCCTAAATTCTCTCGCATACTTCCTTCCATGTATTCCTCTACTTCTCACCCCCCCCCCCCCCCCCGGAATTCTCTCGCATACCTCCTTCCATGTATTCCCTTACTTCTCCCGCATACCCCCTAAGTTCTCTCACATACTTCCTTCCATGTATTCCTCTACATTCCCCCCCCCCGAATTCTCTCGCATACCTCCTTCCATGTATTCCCCTACTTCTCCCGCAACCCCTCCGAATTCTCTCGTATACCTCCTTCCATGTATTCCCCTACTTCTCCCACACACCCCCGAATTCTTTCGCATACCTCCTTCCATGTATTCCCTTACTTCTCCCGCATACCCCCTAAATTCTCTCACATACTTCCTTCCATGTATTCCTCTACTTTCCCCCCCCCCCGAATTCTCTCGCATACCTCCTTCCATGTATTCCCCTACTTCTCCCACACACCCCCGAATTCTTTCGCATACCTCCTTCCATGTATTCCCTTACTTCTCCCGCATACCCCCTAAATTCTCTCACATACTTCCTTCCATGTATTCCTCTACATTCCCCCCCCCCCCCCGAATTCTCTCGCATACCTCCTTCCATGTATTCCCCTACTTCTCCCGCAACCCCTCCGAATTCTCTCGTATACCTCCTTCCATGTATTCCCCTACTTCTCCCCCCCCCCCGAATTCTTTTGCATACCTCCTTCCATGTATTCCCTTACTTCTCCCGCATACCCCCTAAATTCTCTCACATACTTCCTTCCATGTATTCCTCTACTTCCCCCCCCCCGAATTCTCTCGCATACCTCCTTCCATGTATTCCCCTACTTCTCCTGCATACCCCCTAAATTCTCTCACATACTTCCTTCCATGTATTCCTCTACATTCCCCCCCCCCCCCGAATTCTCTCGCATACCTCCTTCCATGTATTCCCCTACTTCTCCCGCAACCCCTCCGAATTCTCTCGTATACCTCCTTCCATGTATTCCCTTACTTCTCCCGCATACCCCCTAAATTCTCTCACATACTTCCTTCCATGTATTCCTCTACTTCCCCCCCCCCCGAATTCTCTCGCATACCTCCTTCCATGTATTCCCCTACTTCTCCCGCAACCCCCCCCCCCCCCAATTCTCTCGCATACCTCCTTCCATGTATTCCCCTACTTCTCCCGCATACCCCCGAATTCTCTCGCATACTTCCTTCCATGTATTCCCCTACTTCTCTCGCATACCCCCCTCGAATTCTCTCGCATACCTCCTTCCATATATCCCCCTACTTCTCTCACGTACCTCCCCACAGACTTCTCTTTCGTTCTCCCGCGTACCCCCAGACTCTCTCGCATAACCCCAAAATCTCTCGCGTAACCCCAGACTTCTCTCAGGTACTCCCCAGACTTTTCTCACATACCCCAGACTTCTCTTGTGTACCATCAGACTCTCGTTACAACCCCCCCCCCCCAAATTTCTCTCAGGTATATTCCCCTAGACTTCTCTTGTCTAGACCCCCCAAGATTCTCTAACGTGCCACCAGACTCCTCTCATGTACCCCAAAATTCTCTGGGGGTACATCTCCCGGACTTTTTTCGTGTACTCCCAGACTCCTCTTGCATATCCCCAAACCTCTCTAGGGGGATGTGCCTAGAGAAGTCTGGGGTTGCGTGAGAGGATTGTGGAAGATGTACCCAAGAGGAGTCTGGTAGTACACGAGAGAATTCTGGGGTATGCGAGAGAAGTCCGGGGGATGTACCCGCAGAGGAGTTTGGGGGATGCATGAGAGGAATCTGGTGGCATGCGAGAGAAATTTTAGGGGGGGATGCAAGAGAAGTTGGGGAGGATATACCCGAGATAAATTTGGGGGCGGGGGTACGTGAGGAGAGTCTGGAGTATTCGTACAATTACTTCAGAGCAAGAATATTTATACAACTTACAGTTTCCTTGCAACGTATGTATCGGGGCGGGGGTGGCTTAGTCGGTAGCGTGCCAGGCTCGTAATCTGTAGTTCCCAGGTTCGAGTCCCAGCTGGGTAAGCGTTGAGATTTATCTCCGCAAAATTCCCCGCCCTGCCCACGGTCAGTAGGGGACACCAATGGGCTTGGAAAGGCCGCCGTCCGTCGGATGGGACGTTAAGCCGTGGCCCCATGTGCGGGAGAGCCATACCCTGTGCACGTTAAAGAACACGCTGGATGGCCTTGACAGGAGGCTACCATCTGTCTCCCAACAGCTGTTCCAGTGGGTCCCCTCCCCCAACCTTCTCTGAGCCTTCGGGGTCCATGTGACCTGGCCATTTAGCCCATGGTGTGCAAAAAAGTGCCGCTCAGAGGTAAAACAACCCAACCCACAACGCAGCATATGTATCCCTGTGCAATGATTATTAAGAAGAGAAATGACTTTCTTGGAAATTTCTTTTTAAAAAAAATAGACCGAAATGATCTTTAAAGGATCCATTACACGTTCTGGGTTCTCCGTCCTTTGACTTTTGTATTGCAATGCATTCCCTGGCCTTCAAAATAGCGAATTCACTATCATCGTCTTTACGAAAGTAGAAGAATTTTCCGCAAGGCAGGAATCCTTCTAACGTAGTCCATCACTTCGGTCAGCGGTTCGAAGACTGGCAACATTCCTTTCCCACTCGCTGCTCAACAGTATCCTTTACTGAGATTGGCTGAGCGGAACAACGATGCTCATCACCATGAAGAACAAAAATTGATTTCAGCTTTTTTTGCTTTTTCTATTGCTCAGCTTTCCCGGAAGTCTACACTGAAACTGCATCACAGAAAGAAAGATGACCGGAGCGGGGGTGTCTCAGTCGGTAGCGCGCCAGGCTCGTAATCTGTAGTTCCCAGGTTCCAGTCCCAGCTGGGTCGGCGTTGAGATTTATTTCCGCAAAATTTCCCCGCCCTGCCCACGGTCAGTAGGGGACACCGATGGGCTTGGAAAGGCCGCCGTTCATCGGATGGGACGTTAAGCCGTGGCCCCGTGTGCGGGAGAGCCATACCCTGTGCACGCTAAAGAACACGCTGGATGGCCTTGACGGGAGGCTACCATCTGTCTCCCAACAGCTGTTCCAGTGGGTCCCCTCCCCCAACCTTCTCTGAGCCTTCGGGGTCCATGTGACCTGGCCATTTAGCCCATGGTGTGCAAAAAAGTGCCGCTCACAGGTAAAACAGCCCAACAACTTAAAAAAATGTTTTTTCGTTTATTGAAGGAAATTTTTAATTATACACCAATCAGCCAATACATTAAAACCACCTCTGTGTTATGCAAAGAAGCGCGCATGCAGCCAATCAGTGTCACGTGTCAAGGTCGCAAATGATATACACTGCTCGACATTAAAAGTGTCCTACCCAGAAAGACATGTCGTAAAAACATACAAATAGAAGAGTGGGTGTGCGCAGTTGAGATATGCAAATGATGATGATCCGGAGCCAATGACGTGTGTGCCTCAAGAGATAAAAGATGCAAGAAGGTACAGGAATGGTATTGTGTTTATGCAGGGGGAAGTCGTGCGAACGGTTGAGATTAGGTTGTTCTGGTTGCAAATTGTTCAGCGAAGGCCAAAAATATCGGGTACATGCCGTCGGTAGCTTTATCGGCATTTAGATGCTTTTTAGAGAAGAAGAATTTATAGGCCTTGTGAAGCTGGATGGACTACACGTTGTGTCGCTGCCCATGTTCATCAGAATGCACAAACTGTTGGACGCTGTTGGCAACAATGGCAAAATGAAGGTTCTAGCGTGCCTCGCATAGGGAGTGGTGCTGTCTGACAGACGTTAGCATGGCTTGATAGGCGCATTGTTCAACATGCTTATTCGTCACCACAGAGCACTGCAGGCGATATTCTATGGGCTGTCAGTCGCCATGGACGTCCCCATAACGACCCAAACTGTAAACCGAAGCTTGCATGAGGCATACCTGTGCTCTAGACAACCATTACTTCGACTTCCATTGACTGCAAACCATCGCAGTGTTCGTCTGGCTTGGTGCCAGAGTCGTGCAAACTGGGGTTATGCTGTGTTTAGTGATGAATTCCATTTCTGTCTGGGTGCTGATGATCAATGAATGCATGTATGGTAACAACCTGATGAGAGGACGGATCCAGCTTTTGTTTGCGAACAGCCCACTGCCCATCAGCTAGAAATAATGATATGGAGTGCTGTTGGATATGACAGAAATAATGATATGGGGTGCTGTTGGATCTGTCAAAAAGACAGTACCCCATATTACACTGCGAATAAGGTTCAGGATTGGTTCCTAGAACATGATGAGGAATTACATATATTGCCATGGCCCCCAAATTCGCCGGACATGAATCCTATCAAGCTTTTGTGGTTTGAGTTGGAGAAACGGGTACAGTCGCTCAAAAAAGTATCCGAACGCTATGGTTGCATACAAAATTCAGAAAAAAATCTGACAACGATTTTTTTTAGAAATTAATGATCTGGCAACCTTCGTGTACGGTACACGAAGGTTGCCAGATCATTAATTTCTAAAAAAATCGTTGCCAGTTGTTTTTTCTGAACTTTGTATACAACCATAGCGTTCGGATACTTTTTTGACCGACTGTACGAGCAGCATCACCCGAACCACGTAATTTACAATAACTGTGAGATCTTCTTGCAGTCATGGTACCTTGCAGTCATGGTACCAGTCAAGCGACACCTATCAACATCTCGTTGAATCTGTCTCATCGGGTGAGAGCTCTTTTGGTGGCGAGAGTAGGGCCTATATCATATTAGATAGGTGGTTTTAATGTTTTGGCTGTTCGGTGTTTTATAAAAAGAGTTTACAGTGTTTTAAAAAGTACTCATTAATTACATTTGCGTGACATATATAATTTGACAATGATATGCATATATTGGGACTCCCCCTTCTGTCTGGAACTCCTTGACGCCATTGTAGTTTTTCTTTGGCAAATTTGCGCAGTTTGGCTGTGTTGTTATACCTCTGAGAGGTATTTGTTTTGCACACAATAGGCCAAATGGCCAGGTTGCAAGGGCCCCGAGTGTTCAGTGAATGTTGGAGGAAGAGGACCCAGTGGACAGCTGTTAGGAGACAGATTGTATGTAGCTTGCCGTCAAGGCCATCAAGCGTGTTCTTTAACGTTCATAGGACATAGCTCTCCCGCACTCCTGGTCATGGACAATACTTAAGGGAAATTATGGAAATTACTTTAGGGATCCTTTTCTGTTTATACCTCTTTAAATTTTAACTTCAATGCCACAGGCATGCTTCAGATGGAGGAGACAAGGACTTGTGTTGTTGTGTTGTTTTACCTCTGAGCGGCACTTTTTTGCACACCATGGGCTAAATGGCCAGGTTACATGGACCCCGGCTCAGAGAAGGTTGGGGGAGGGGACCCACTGGAACAGCTGTTGGGAGACAGATGGTAGCCTCCCGTCAAGGCCATCCAGCGTGTTCTTTAACGTGCACAGGGTATGGCTCTCCCGCACACGGGGCCACGGCTTAACGTCCCATCCGACGGATGGCGGCCTTTCCAAGCCCATCGGTGTCCCCTACTGACCGTGGGCAGGGCGGGGAATTTTGCGGAGATAAATCTCAACGCTGACCCAGCTGGGACTCGAACCTACAAGGACTTGCAAAAAGCCTTGTACTCCATTTCGTCATTTTATGATCTCTGATCTGAAGACAGTTCGTCCTCTTCCTAGAATCCAGAGAGAAAGGTATTAAAGGATTGCGGCGGATAACGTAGATATTTTTTGCTGCCAGAGAATGTAACCACTGGGAATCCAGCACCCAAGTTTCGACTTATGCTGGAAGCTAATTTCAATTTATTGATGAATTTGCAGTTATTATTCAATGAATTCAAAATTGTGGAATATAGATGCTTAGAGAGATTTGAGGGATATCTTCCATAACATTTTTTTATTAAAAAAACCATCATTTTTAAAGCTAGAGCAGCTTTGAATGTGGCTTTCAATTCATATGACGTAGCAATGTCCGGTTACTTTTCCTAATAAAATGCATTTTTTAGCCTTCATATATTGGGGTGGCTCAGTATTTGGTAGCGCTCCAGACTCGTAATCTGCAGTTCCCAGGTTCGAATCCCCCTCCCCCGTGCCAGCTTTGAAATTTATCTCCGAAAACTTCCATCCTGTCCTTGTCCAGTAGGAGAATTTAGTCCACTATGTGCAATAAAAGTGCTGCTCAGAGGCAAAACAGCCAAACCTTCAGATATCTGAAGAAACTGCTTAAAGTCGTAGGCATCCGTGAATCTTGCATAAAAATATACTCTCAGTAAGGTTTTCTACTTAAAGATAACAATATCTTTAGGAAGAAAAAACTGTTTCCATTTTTTACCTCCTTTTTTAAGAGTTACATGGCCGCGACTTTCAGGATTAGATTCTTAAACGGATCACCATCCCTGAGAAATGCCGTAAAACAGAAAGGGACACGCGCAGCAGTGAACTCAACTCTGCCCTTTGACCCTGTTTCCCTCCCAAAGGGACCTTTCCCCGATGAGTAATTGCCCACTGAGGGAAAGGTCAATTGCAATAGATTGCGTTCTGCGCAAACTCGTCACCAGCGTCTCCTTTATTTGCTAATGTCTGGTTATTTTTTCTAGTATTTCGAAATGGAAGATGTTTTTGCTTCATGGCGATATTATTTTAAGATAAAAACGGTAAAGTTTACGGTTATCTATACATTTTGTCCGTCCAAACTTTTTATGTTTGTTTGAAAAAATAAATGTATAAGACTTGCTATAGAGATTCCCCGCCCTGCCCACGGTCAGTAGGGGACACCGATGGGCTTGGAATGGCCGCCGTCCATCGGATGGGACGTTAAGCCGTGGCCCCGTGAGCGGGAGAGCCATACCCTGTGCACGTTAAAGAACACGCTGGATGGCCTTGACGGGAGGCTACCATTTGTCTCCCAACAGCTGTTCCAGTGGGTCCCCTCCCCCAACCTTCTCTGAGCCTTTGGGGTCCATGTGACCTGGCGATTTAGCCCATTGTGCGCAAAAAAGTGCCGCTCAGAGGTAAAACAACCCAACCCTCCTTCTTTAAAGAATGATCTTCTTCCCCATTTCAAAAGTGACATCACTGCCCACACTCAGTGCTCGCTTTTCACAGAAGGTGACAATGAATCAAGCCCCATCTTTTCCTCTGTGATGAATCATATTCCCTCCTTGTATTCTTTCATCAATTGTATTAAAGCCATTGTGTTTTATTCATTGTTCCTTTATTTCTCTTTTGTAAATAACATTAGGTAGTTTAACGGCCACCACATAAGCATCATATTACACCAAGAATTTAGCCTCTAGATGAAATAGGGGCGGGGGTGGCTCAGTCGGTAGCGCGTCAGGCTCGTAATCTGTAGTTCCCAGGTTCGAGTCCCAGCTGGGTCAGCGTTGAGATTTATCTCCGCAAAATTGCCCCGCCCTGCCCACGGTCAGTAGGGGACACCGATGGGCTTGGAATGGCCGCTGTCCGTCGGATGAGACGTTAAGCCGTGGCCCCCATGTGCGGGAGAGCCATACCCTGTGCACGTTAAAGAACACGCTGGATGGCCTTGACGGGAGGCTACCATCTGTCTTCCAACAGCTGTTCCAGTGGGTCCCCTCCCCCAACCTTCTCTGAGCCTTCGGGGTCCATGTGACCTGGCCATTTAGCCCATGGTGTGCAAAAAAGTGCCGCTCAGAGGTAAAACAACCCAACCCAACCTTGCTACACAGAGGCATTTTGTCAGGAGCTTTTTTAAGGATCTTCGTATAGATTAGCACGTAAGGCAAGGAGCGTTTGGATGTTGTTCGTTTTTAAAAGAGATGCGCTGTTGTATTCATTTTTTCGCTGCCTGTGTGTAGAATAGGGGCGGAGGGTTAGCTCAGTTCGGTACTGCACCAGGCTCGTAATCTGAAGTTCCCATGTGTCGAGTCCCTCCTGGGCATCAAATCTACCCGTCCCATCCGACGTTAAACCATGGCCCATCCTATGCACGTTAAAGAACAGGCTGGATGGCCTTGACAGGAGGGTTGGGTTGTTTTACCTCTGAGCGGCACTTTTTTGCACACCATGGGCTAAATGGCCAGGCCACAAGGACCCCGAAGGCTCAGAGAAGGTTGGGGGAGGGGACCCACTGGAACAGCTGTTGGGAGACAGATGGTAGCCTCCCGTCAAGGCCATCCAGCGTGTTCTTTAACGTGCACAGGATATGGCTCTCCCGCACACGGGGCCACGGCTTAACGTCCCATCCGCGGACGGCGGCCTTTCCAAGCCCATCGGAGTCCCCTACTGACAGTGGGCAGGGCGGGAATTTTGCGGAGATAAATCTCAACGCTGACCCAGCTGGGACTCGAACCTGGGAACTACAGATTACGAGCCTGGCGCGCTACCGACTGAGCCACTCCCGCCCCTTGACAGGAGACTACCATCTGTGTCCCAACAGCTGTCTAGTGTATCCCCTTTCCCAACCTTTTTTGAACCTACGCGGTCCTTGTGACCTGCCATTTAGCCCGTTGTGTGCAAAAAGATAGTGTTGCTTAGAGGTAAAACAACCTAACCCATACCCGGGACTCGAACCAGCACCCCTTGTAGTCTCAGTGTCACTGCGAGCCAAATTGCAGTGGTGTCTAATTTATCGTGTACCCTGAGCAACCATGGGGCGGGGGTGGCTCAGTCGGTAGCGTGCCAGGCTCGTAATCTGTAGTTCCCAGGTTCGAGTCCCAGCTGGGTCAGCGTTGAGATTTATCTCCGCAAAATTCCCCGCCCTGACCACGATCAGTAAGGAACAACCGACGGCCGACGTCCGTCGGATTGGACGTTAAGCCGTGGTCCCGTGTGCGGGAGAACCATACCATGTGCACGTTAAAGAACACACTGGATGGCCTTGACGGGAGGCTACCATCTGTCTCCCAACAGCTGTTCCAGTGGGTCCCCTCCCCAACCTTCTCTGAGCCTTCGGGGTCCACGTGACCTGGCCATTTCGCCCATGGTGTGCAAAAAAGTGCCGCTCAGAGGTAAAACAACCCAACCCAACTCTATCTTTAATCAATGAATGTCTGAGTTTTTAATGTTATCCACTAACTTTGTCTCTTCTAATATTTCGAACATTTTTCGTTCAAATAACATTTTATCATAAAATGACTGGCTGGAGCGCGCCACGCTCGTAATCTGCGGTTCCCAGGTTCGAGTCCCAGCTGGGCCAGCTTTGAGATTTATCTCCGCAAATTTCCCCGCCCTCGATCAATAGTAGGTGTTGATAGGGGACACTGATGAGCTTGGAAAGGTCGCCGTCCGTCGGATGGTACGTTAAGCCGTGGCCCGTATACGAGAGAGCCATACCCTATGCACCTTGCCATTAGCTAGATTAAATTAACAAAAACACTTAAGTTAGATTAAAGAACACGCTGGATAGCCTGGACGGGAGGCTACCATCCGTCTCCTTCCAGTGAGTCTCCTCCCCCTAACCTTCTCTGAACTCTCTTCAGCTGGGTCAGCGTTGAGATTTATCTCCGCAAAATTCCCCGCCCTTCCCACGGTCAGTAGGGGACCCCGATGGGCTTGGAAAGGTCGCCGTCCGTCGGATGGGACGTTAAGCCGTGGCCCCATGTATGGGAGCCATACCTTTAGCACGTTAAAGAACACACTCGATGGCCTTGACGGGAGGCTACCATCTGTCTCCCAACAACTGTTCCAGTAGGTCCCCTCCCCCAACCTTCTCTGAGCCTTCGGGGTCCATGTGACCTGGCCATGGCCATGGTGTGCAAAAAAGTGCCGCTCAGAGGTAAAATCAACTCAACTCATACCCTGTGCACGTTAAAGGACACGCTGGATGGCCTTGACGGGAGGCTACCATCTGTCTCTCAACAACTGTTCCAGTTGGTCCCCTCCCCCAACCTTCTCTGAGCCTTCGGGGTCCATGTGACCTGGCCATTTAGCCCATGGTGTGCAAAAATAGTGCCGCTCAGAGGTAAAACAACCCAACCCTGAGCAACCGTCTGTCTCCCAACAACTGTTCCAGTAGGTCCCCTCCCCCAACCTTCTCTGAGCCTTCGGGGTCCATGTGACCTGGCCATTTAGCCCATGGTGTGCAAAAATAGTGCCGCTCAGAGGTAAAACAACCCAACCCTGAGCAACCTGACAAAAGTTTCATTGGCCAATCAGAGAGCTGCACTTTTGTACCCGTTTACAGAACGAGATGAAAGTAGTCGGACCAATGACGCGACTCTTGCCAGTTTCTCCTTAGAGCAGCATGTTGTCTCTTCTGCATAAGTGTTTGGACCTTATGATTTTGTGTCTTTTAACCGTTTCTGTTCTGACTTTGTTAGTATTGAAGGAGGTAATTGGAAATGATTTTTTATTATTACTAATATTTATTTACACACGAGTATAATAATTTTAAATTTAGTTCTACTGATATTTAACGGAAACGATAAAAATCTTGGATCACGATAGAACAGTGGTTTCCAAATGATTTCATGCTGCGACGGTAATATTTGTGTATGAAATGATTTTCGATCCCACTCCCTTCCCTTTTCCGACCCTCAAACCACCCTCAATTTGGGGCGGGGGTGGCTCAGTCGGTAGCGCGCCAGGCTCGTAATCTGTAGTTCCCAGGTTCGACCAGCTGGGTCAGCGTGGAGATTTATCTCCGCAAAAATTCCCCGCCCTGCCCACGGTCAGTAGGGAACACCGATGGGCTTGGAAAGGCCGCCGTCCGTCAGATTGGACGTTAAGCCGTGGCCCCGTGTGCGGGAGAGCCATACCCTGTGCACGTTAAAGGTTGGGTTGGGTTGTTTTACCTCTGAGCGGCACTTTTTTGCACACCATAGGCTAAATGGCCAGGTCACATGGACCCCGAAGGCTCAGAGAAGGTTGGGGATCTGTCTCCCAACAGCTGTTCCAGTGGGTCCCCTCCCCCAACCTTCTCTGAGCCTTCGGGGTCCATGTGACCTGGCCATTTAGCCCATGGTGTGCAAAAAAGTGCCGCTCAGAGTTAAAACAACCCAACCCAACCACCCTCAATTTCGAAAATTTCACAATTCATATCCTAGTGATCTCCTCCATTTTTTCGTTCAGTTTTTATGTTAACAGATCATTGCCAAAAACATAATACCTTCCAGTGTGAACAAGGGCTTGGTTCAGTTGGTAGCACGCCAGGCTCGTAAACTGCAGTTTCCCAGGTTCGAGTCCCAGCTGGGCCAGCGTTGAGATTTGTCTTCGCAAACACCTCACCCAGCCCAGTCGGTAGGGGATACCGATGGGCGTGGAAAGGTCTCCGTCCGTCGGATGGGACGCTAAGCCATGGCTCCATGTGGGGGTTAGCCATATCCTGTGCACTTTAAAAAAACATGCTGGATGGCCTTGACAGGAGGGTACCATCTGTCCCCTTCCCTCAACCTTTTCTGAACTCTTGGGGTCTTGTGACCTGGCAATTTGGCTCGTGATGTGCAAAAAAGTGCCGCTCAGAGGTAAAACCGCTCAACCCTCCAGAAGGAACGGTTAGTAATCACTGTTTCAAATATATTGAGTGACACAGCGTCAACCTAACTTTTATCGTTTTGTTCCTGGCAAGTTTTAGTTACTGTGTAAATGCTATATAATGCAATTAATTCCTAAATATTAATGGGGACTCTGCTGTTCTGTGAAGGCTCGGATTTAGAAAATAATAGGGGGTGAGAAAGGGGCCCCGAAAGAAAAGTCCAAGAGACTGGAATTCTATTGCAGTCGATTTCCAGTATAACTTTACCTTTGTTTTGTAAACACAGTCTTTGTTTTTCAGAAGTCTGAAAAAAAAATGCATATTTTTTTTTAAAAAAGTTCAAGGGGGAAATCACCTTGCCCACCCTTCCCCCAGTTTGAGAATGCTAGTAAAGGTTATGGAGGCCAAAAATTATCTGAACTTCTACGTATCTCACACATTTTTCCAGAAAATTTTTAAACCTTTTAAAATGGAGGGCAAATGTTACACTGTAATGGAAATCGTCTCTTGTGGCACCTCCTTTTTTTTTTTTACCTTTTCTCAGCGATTGCGTCACTTGCTTTCCCCCCTCCCCCTATTTTTTTCAGATCCTTGTGACCTGGCTAGTCGTATTTATGCAAAAAAAAAACAACTGCTGATCAGAGGTAGAAACAACCCAACCGTGACATTGAGATTTATCGCAGCGAGACGTGCATCCTGCCCTCGGTCAGAACGTGCGTGTGTGTGGAGGGCATCGATGGACTTGGAATGGCCGCCGTCCGTCGGATGGGACGTTAAGCTGTGACTCCATGTGCGGGAGAATTTACGGGAAGCTGCCGTCCCATGGCCGAGTGGTTAGCGCGCTTGGTTACTGATCTAAGGGACCTGGGTTCGAGCCCCGGGTAAGGCATGACTGTTTATGTCGTTTCTCTGCTGAGGTCCTGCCATCCTCTGACTTTCTACTATGACATATAAACTGACAGGCTCCTATCAGACCTCTGTGGCAAGCAGCTGCTTGAGGGGGTATTTATTTTTTTATTTATTCCATCTATCTCCCAACAGCCGTCCAGTGGGTCCTCTGAGCCCTCGAGGTCCTTGTGACCTGGCCATTTAGCACACTCTATGCACAAAAAGGTAAAACAACCCAACCTCGGTTAAAAATGACATTAGGAACAGACTCAAAATCACGAATAGAAATTTACCGACTTACAATTCCCGTATTTTCATTACCTTAAATTGCCCTTGAAATTCGTCTCAAGTTACTGCGTCTCCATTTAAATAATATTTGCATTAAATTCCTCTAGTTTTTTAATACGAGACACGTTTTTGCCCGGAAGAGCAATTCGATTCTCTTGCATGCTAAACAGAATAATAACTGTGTTCCTACGTCATTACGCAAATTGTCCCAATGCAATCATCTTACTAGCATCCCCTAAGGCTGCCTCAAGGTCGCGGTTTGCTCTCTTCACCTACAACCTCCTCCACGCGTGACCTTGGCCACCATTCTTAGTCCCCAAGATGGGCAGTTGAGCTGCCAAAGCATTGAACAGCTGCTGGGCGATGAATTCGCCGAAGCAATGGGGCGAATGGGTTTCGCTGGGGCCACACCTACCACAATATAATAGCATTTGCGAGCAGTTTTTATGAAGCTTCAGAATACTTTTTGTTCTTCTGAGACAAAGAAGTATAAATTATACTCATCACCTTCCCAGAAACGAGAGTTTACCATTGAAGTTTTGTGCTTTCGCAAAATGTTGTTGATAAAGTTTATCTCTGCTTAAAAGTTTAGCAAAAGTACAAATTAAGGGATTTTTGAAAAGCGCTATCAACTGAAATAGGGGTGATGGCGTCTAAGTTGGCAGCGTGCCAGGCTTGTGATCTGCAGTTTACAGGTTCGAGTCCCATCTTGGGATCGTTGAGATTTATCTCCGCATAAAAACTGCCCTATGTCAACAAAGGACATTGATGAGTTTGTAAAGGCCGCCATGTTGGATCGGTCAAATGCTGAATGTCTTCAATGTCTATAAATTTGCTATGGGAAATATTATTTATGCTATAAAAAATTATGGTAGGGAATCGAATTGTATGATTTTTTTAAATATTATTTTATAAGAAAAGTATTGGCCAACGTTCAATAAGGTTTTGTAGGTTCCAGACTGGAATGACGAAATTCCAGGTATGTCTCATCCATTACTATAAGTTTAGATATTCTTATAAAAATTGTTTATTATCAATGCAGAAAATAGGTTGGGTTGTTTTACCTCTGAGCGGCACTTTTTTGCACATCATGGGCTAAATGGCCAAGTCACATGGGCCCCGAAGGCTCAGAGAAGGTTGGGTGAGGGAACCCACTGGAACAGCTGTTGGGAGACACATGATAGCCTCCCGTCAAGGCCATCCAGCGTGTTCTTTAACGCGCACAGGGTATTTGCTCTCCAGAACACGGGGCCACGGCTTAACGTCCCATCCGACGGACGGTGGCCTTTCCACGCCCATCGGTGTCCCCTACTGACCATGGGCAGGGCGGGGAATTTTGCTGAGATAAATCTCAACGCTGAACCAGTTGGTGTTCGAACCTGGGAACTACAGATTATGAGCCTGGCACGCTACTGACTGAGCCACCCCCGCCCCTACACCCCTGCAGAAAATAGAGCGATTTGAAATGTTAATATAATATTGTTAGTGATTCTTTATAGAAAAGAATCTCAGTATGACGCTTTTATTTCAATATGGCAGGTTTCAATCAATTATTTGAAAAAAATTGTTTTGGGAAGCATTGTTTTAAAACCATAGGCTTCTTATGTTTCCTCTTTCACTTATTGTTATATTGTAAGAGCTGCTGGGCGATGAATACTGACTGAGCTAGGATTTAGCCCAATCGGTAGCGTGACAGGCATTATAATCTGTAGTTCCCGCGTTGGAGTCCCAGCTCGGTCAATAGAAGACATCGATGGGCTTGGATAAGCTGTCGGATGAGACGTTGCGCCGTGTGTCGGAGTGCCATACCCTGTGCATGATAAAGAACACATGGAGGCTGCCATCTATCTCTTAGCAGCTGTCAAGTGCATCCCCTTCGCCAGGGGGAGGAGGTGGCTCAGTCGGTAGCGCGCCAGGCTTGTAATCTGTAGTTTCCAGGTTCGAGTCCCAGCTGGGTCAGCGTTGAGATTTATCTCCGCAAAATTCCCCCGCCCTGCCCACGGTCAGTAGGGGACACCGATGGGCTTGGGAAGGCCGCCGTCCGTCGGATGGGACGTTAAGCCGTGGCTCCGTGTGCGGGAGAGCCATATCCTGTGCACTTTAAAGAACACGCTGGATGGCCTTGACGGTAGGCTACCATCTGTCTCCCAACAGCTGTTCCAGTGGGTCCCTTTCCCCAACCTCCTCTGAGCCTTCGGGGTCTTTGTGACCTGGCCATTTAGCCCATGGTGTGCAAAAAAGTGCCGCTCAGAGGTAAAACAACCCAACTCAACCGAAAAGCCATTTAGCCCATTGTGTGAAAAAAAAAAGAACCGGTCAGAGGAAAAAAAACAACAAATATTACTGCAAATTTATTTCTTAATCTTTCATTTTGTTAATGTTTTTTTACCTTTTACCATACTTTTTTTCTTATAATAAAAATGGTTCGTATTCGCTGAATCCATATTACACTTATAATGTTCCTTTTTTAAAGGTTCCCCGTTAAGGGTTAAAATTAAAGAAATTTCTGTTTCAATGTTTCCATACATAAGTCTGATAGAAGTAGTTACTAGTTTGGACTTCAGCCCTTTGTCGGCCACTTACGTAGATAAAAAATTTTTTTTGAAATGTAATTTGTCAGTATTGAATTTAAATGTTCCACCCCACCCCCAAGCTCTTGCATTGTATTTCTCTGGCATACCACTCTTCTACAACCGTGACACAAAAGGTAGGATTAGATCTATAAACAAATTTCTCCCCTTTATTCTTCGCCCGTTCCAATGATCACCGAAACACGCATTTTTGTTATGGCTCCTGGACATTGTAATGACTGCAGTTGATAAAGTCTTGACACGCAATGCTGAAGCGAGGAGCAGCGTCAGGTTTGTTAATGCCCTTCCAGATAGAAAATCGTCTCGAGCAGCTGGCTTCAGTGGGCAGGTGGAAAGAATATCTTCCAGCTGGTCACGGTGATTAGTAATATCGCTTGTGTTTAATGCATTCCTGCAGGTCCCCAAAAGGACTTTAGTTTACAAAGCGTTATCTAGAAAGCCTAAGGCTATGGACACACAGAAATTCTGGACACCAGAAAAAACACATAATTATCGTACTTTCTGGCGTCTTAGGCCAATGGGCTTGGAAAGACCGCCGTCCGTCGGATGGGACGTTGACTCCGTGTCCTGGAGAGCCATACACAAGGCACTTTAAAGAATACGATGGATGGCCTTGACGGGAGGCTACCATCTGTCTCCCAACAGCTGTTCCAGTGGGTCACTTCCCCAACCTTCTTTGAGCCTTCGGGACCCTTGAGACCTGGCCATTTAGCTCATGGTGTGCAAAAAAGTGCCGCTCAGTGGTAAAACAACCCAATCCAACCTTCGGGGCCCTTTAGACCTGGCCATTTAGCCCATTGTGTAAAAAACAATCCAATCCACTACACTGAAAAATGATTCTGATTTTATACCTGTTTCCGTATGTTTCAGTGGACACCGATGGCTTGGAAAGGCCGCCGTCCATCGGATGAGACGTTAAACCATGGCTCCATGTACAGGAGAGCCATACCCTTAAGAACACGCTGCTGGCCTAACAGCTGTCTAGTGGGTCTCCTCCCCAAACCTTATCTGAGCCCTTGGGCTATTGTGACCTGGCTATTCAGACCATTGTGTGCAAAAAAAAATGCCACTCAGAGGTAAAACAACCCAACCCACATGTTTCAGTGCTCTTGTATTGATCTTTGGCATTACGCTAACGAGCACAGTTCGGGATTGGCTGCTGAACTCTTAATGACGTTTTATTGATTTCTGAGAAGTTGCTGTTGCAAACGCAGCTTTCATTTCAGTCCTTTGAAGGGAAGTTCCGATGCCATTCAAAAGTATTTTCTCTTTCCTACTAGATAAGGGATGTCGAAATCACTGATGGCCTCTCATCTTTCAACTAATGGTATACCAGTGCTGGTTGAGAAAGTGGAGCCAACGTATAGTTGCTGTGTATTGTGCGTTTTTTTTTAATTTCTGATCAGTACTTCTGTACAAACTTGTGACCGTGTGGAGGGCGCTTCGCTACTGATCAAAGGGATCTGGGTTCGAATCCAGGATAAGGTACGGATATTTCGTTTGTTGTCATATTGCTGAAGGAGTCCTTATGACGTCTTCAGTCAGTAGCTGCCCATACTCGTAATCTGTGGTTCCCAGGTTCGAGTCCAACCTGGGCCAGCGTTGAGATTTATCTCCGCAAAACTCCCCGCCCTGCCCTTGGTCAATAGAAGACACCGAAAAAAGACACCGGAAGAAAGACACCGGAAAGGCTGTCTTCCTGTATGTTAAAGAGCACGCTGAACGACTCTGACGGGAGGATACCATTCCCAACAGCTGTCCAATGAGTACCCTCTACCAACGTTTTCGGGGTACTTATGACCTGGCAATTTAGTCCATTGTGTGCAAAGTGTTACTCTCAGGTTGGGTTGGGTTGTTTTACCTCTGAGCGGCACTTTTTTGCACACAATGGGCTAAATGGCCAGGTCACATGGACCCTGAAGTCTCAGAGAAGGTTGGGGGAGGGGACCCACTGGAATAGCTGTTGGGAGACAGATGGTACCCTCCCGTCAAGGCCATCCAGCGTGTTCTTTAACGTGCACAGGGTATGACTCTCCCGCACACGGGTCACGGCTTAACGTCCCACCCGACGGACGGCGGCCTTTCCAAGCTCATCGGTGTCCCCTACTGACTGTGGGCAGGGCGTGGAATTTTCCGGAGATAAATCTCAACTCTGACCCAGCTGGGACTCGAACCTGGGAACAACAGATTACGAGCCTGACGCGCTACCGACTGAGCCACCCCCGCCCCGTTTCTCTCAGGTAAAACAGCCCAACCCACTCTTTACAAGCTTTGTCATATTATTTTTGGAGCGTTTTCATAAGTAAAACGATTTATGCGCATATGACATACGAAGCATCGCTGAGCATCCAAGCTAATCCGACTCTTCAACCACCTGCTAAGTGAACACCTGCTCGAGTCGGAAGAGAGCTGACTAGCGATGCCATCCAGTCGAAGTCTTCTCAGCTGAGTGTCATTGAACTTCAACTACCTTTTGATGGTCTCGCTTCATTGGTTTGTTAGTAAACACTTGTTCTCATCCTTTATAGGCATCACAAGATAATAATAGGCATCACGAAGAACTTTATAGGCATCACGAGATAATATATATTATCTCGTGATGCCATCCTTCATAGGCATCACGAGATAATAATAGGCATCACGAAGAACTTTATAGGCATCACGAGATAATATATTTATTATCTCGTGATGCCATCCTTCATAGGCATCACGAGATAATAATAGGCATCACGAAGAACTTTATAGGCATCACGAAGAACTTTATAGGCATCACGAGATAATATATATTATCTCGTGATGCCATCCTTCATAGGCATCACGAGATAATAATAGGCATCACGAGATAATATATATTATCTCGTGATGCCATCCTTTATAGGCATCACGAGATAATAATAGGCATCACAGATAATATATTTATTATCTCGTGATGCCATCCTTCATAGGCATCACAAGATAATAATAGGCATCACGAAGAACTTTATAGGCATCACGAGATAATATATTTATTATCTCGTGATGCCATCCTTCATAGGCATCACGAGATAATAATAGGCATCACGAAGAACTTTATAGGCAACTTTTATAGGCTCAGAAGGTTGGTGAGAGAGTAGACACTTGTTGGGAGACAGATGGTAGCCTCCCGTCAAAGCCATCCAGCGTGTTCTTTAACCGGTTCCCACACATGGTGCCGCCGCTTAACGTCCCATCCGATGGGCGGCGGCCTTTCCAAGCCTATCGGTGTTCCCTACTGACCGAGGGCAGGGATTGTACGGAGATAAATCTTAACGCTGGCTCAGGTGGGCTCGAGCCTGGCGCTTTACCGACTGAGCCACCACCGTCTACAGGACCTCTATATGTTAAAGTACACTCTTGATAGAATTGTAACAGTGACTGTAAATAATTCAAAGCGGAATTAATATTTATTGAATTAATTATTCAAATTAATAATTCTTGACGGGAGGGGTTCTACCTAACACCTCTTCACTGAGTCCATTTCATCGAATCTTCTCTGAAACCTCGGGGTCCTTGTGATCTGGCCATTTAGCTCATTGTATGGTTACAGATTTTTAGTCGTATTTTTATTTGGTAACTGTGCTTTAATTTGTAATAAACAGAAAATAAATAAATTTACATGAATAATATATTATTTAAGTATCGGTCATTTGAAACAGCAATATGCTAATCAACTACACTAAACGATCCTCACATTCAATAAATCTTAACTGATAAACCAATGTAACATTTGAAAGCCAAATCAGAGCACAGATACAACTTTTACCAATCACCATTGCTTATGCATTACAATATGGAAGAAATGACGCTCTCTAGACATAAAAAAATGCGCTATTGATCTACTTCCAAACAAAACTACTTTCACCAACATATATAGACAATTTTCAATCGTCTCCCCGCACATACCTTAGGGAATCCTTCTTTTGGACGAGGGGCGGGGGTGGCTCAGTCGGTAGCGCGCCAGGCTCGTAATCTGCAGTTCTCAGGTTCGAGTCATAGCTGGGTCAGCGTTGAGATTTATCTCCGCAAAATTCCCCGCCCTGCCCACGGTCAGTAGGGGACACCGATGGGCTTGGAAAGGCCGCCGTCCGTCGGATGGGACGTTAAGCCGTGGCCCCGTGTGCGGGAGAGCCATACCCTGTGCACGTTAAAGAACACGCTGGATGGCCTTGACGGGAGGCTACCATCTGTCTCCCAACAGCTGTTCCAGTGGGTCCCCTCCCCCAACCTTCTCTGAGCCTTCGGGGTTCATGTGACCTGGCCATTTAGCCCATGGTGTGCAAAAAAGCGCCGCTCAGAGGTAAAACAACCAACCCTTCTTTTAGACACCATTACAACTCTCTATTCTAATCTTTTAAAATCAAACTTATTCCAATCCTTTAATGACGTAATTCATTCACACCCTGTGCTGTATCTCGTAAGCGCTGTCAATGTTGCACGTGCATTGTCCGCTTCAGTATTAAAAACAATGCCTTGCAGAAGTAAAACAACCCAAAAGTACAATTTTTGCATATTTAATACCCAAAGATAGCAGCGTAGGTATCAATTTCTATAGTGTAAATATATATTTTTTTCGCGAAATTACTATGTGTAAAGTGCTTAATTTCCTCATAGGTCGGGGCGGCTCGGTCAGTAGCGTGACAGGCTCGTCATCTGCAGTTCCCAGGTTCGAGTCCCATTTGGCCCGCATTATTTCCGCAAAGCTCCCGCCCTCTCCTCGGTCAGTACGGTATACCAAATGGGCTTGGAATGACCGCCGTCCATTGAATGAAACGTTAAACTGTGGTATAGCCATACCCTGTGCACGTTAAAGAACACACTGGATGGCCTACCATCTCTCTTCCAATAGCTGCCCAGTGAGTCCTCTCCCTCCAACCTTTTCTGAGCAATCGGGGTCCTTGTGACCTGGCCACTTAGCCAATTGTGTGCAAAAAGTGTCGCTGGGAGGTTGGGTTGTTTTACCTCTGAGCGGCACTTTTTTGCACACCATGGGCTAAATGGCCAGGTCACATGGACCCCGAAGGCTCAGAGAAGGTTGGGGGAGGGGACCCACTGGAACAGCTGTTGGGAGACAGATGGTAGCCTCCCCTTCAAGGCCATCCAGTGTGTTCTTTAACGTGCACAGGGTATGGCTCTCCCGCACACGGGGCCACGGCTTAACGTCCCATCCGACGGACGGCGGCCTTTCCAAGCCCATCGGTGTCCCCTACTAACCGTGGGCAGGGCGGGAGTTTTGCGTCGCTGGGAGGTAAAACAACCCAAATCCTCATAGGTTCTTCTCTGCTGAATAATCGTCTCCAGAAATACTTGTGGCAGCTTTTTTTACATTTACTTCCAAGATTTATGCGTCTTGAAAAGAGTTTTGTCTCCTTGTCATCCCTTGGGGACAGATGTCTTTGGTACTGTGCCTCAATGTCTTTACTTTTCGAAGTAATCGAGTCATGTAACAAAGGAATTATCTCCGCATGCAAAGCGAATGCAAATGCGGTGCCCGGAGCCTTCCCGTGATGCTCTGCAGCGCCTGCAATTGTCGTCTTTTCCGGTTATCAAGAAACAGATCTCATCTTTAATAATAAGAACCAGATGAACGTGCTGGCGGATGAAGAAAATGTCCTTCAGGCAAAGGCTTTGGTTTCGAAATATAATAGGTCATTTTGGTTGCGTACTTTGCGGAGCTAGTTGTCAAAGGACGTTTATAAAGCTATCAATACGGAGGCAGCAGTAATTTTTTTTTCAATGGTAATTTGTTGGCTCCTGGTATCTTTATCGTTGATAAAGATACCAGGAGAAGTTTCAAGATAGGAAGAATTCTCCCGCGAATGAGTGGTAAAGCAATTATGCGGAGGTTGGGTTGTTGGGTTGTTTTACCTCTGAGCGACCCTTTTTGCACACCATGGGCTAAATGGCAAGGTCACATGGACCTCGAAGGCTCAGAGAAGGTTGGGGGAGGGGACCCACTGGAACAGCTGTTGGGAGACAGATGGTAGCCTCTCGTCAAGACCATCCAGCGTGTTCTTTAACGTGCAGAGGGTATGGCTCTCCCGTACACGGGGCCACGGCTTAACGTCCCATCCGACGGACGGCGGCCTTTCCAAGCCCATCGGTGTCCCCTACTGACCGTGGGCAGGGTGGGGAAATTTTGCGAAGATAAATCTCAACGCTGACCCAGCTGGGACTCGAACCTGGGAACTACAGATTACGAGCTTGGCGCGCTGCCGACTGAGCCACCCCCGCCCCAATTATGCGGAGAAAACATAGACAAAATGTTAATGAAATGAAGTTGATGATATTTCAGAATAACGGTGCTTAGTCGTCTGAAGTATAGTTAAAAACTGGTTACTGGCGATAAATAATTGTTTTCTTCTGAGCGACACTATTTTACACACAATGAGCTAAATGGCCAAGTCACAAGGACCCTGAGGGCTCAGAGAATGTTGGGGGAGAGGATTCATTGGATAGCTGTTGGGAGACAGATGGTAGCCTCCCGTCAAGGCCATCCAGCGTGTTTAACGTTAAGAGATTATGGCTCTCCCGTACACGGAGCAACGGCTGAACGTCCCATCCGACGAAAGGCGTCCTTTTCAAGCAAATCGATGTCCCCTACTGACCGTGGACGGAGAGTTTTGCAGATTACGAGCCTGGCGCGCTACCGACTGAGTCACCCCCCGCCCCAATCACAACGGGAGGCAAAATTGCATCTTGAATTGTTAAATGCGTCTCTGAATACGAAATGTGCTTATAAGGATTTTTGCTAGGATTTAGAAATACTTTGTTCGTATTCCCACCAAAAAACATTTAAAAAAAATGCAGAATAATAAAAGTTACGGAAAATGAAAAGGAATTTTAGTGCGGCAAGTTAAATCGGCTGGCAGAAGTCCAAGTGATCTTCGATCCTTTGATTTTGTTTCGCTTCATAAAAAACATTGATATCAAAAAGGGGGGCGGGGGGGGGCTCAGTCGGTAGCGCGCCAGGCTCGTAATCTTAAGTTCCCAGGTTCGAGTTCCAGCTGGGTCAGCGTTGAGATTTATCTCCGCAAAATTTCCCGCCCTGCCCACGGTCAGTAGGGGACATCGATGGCTTGGAAAGGCCGCCGTCTGTCGGATGGGACGTTAAGCCGTGGCTCCGTGTGCGGGAGAGCCATACCCTGTGCACGTTAAAGAACACGCTGGATGGCCTTGACGGGAGGCTACCATCTGTCTCCCAACAGCTGTTCCAGTGGGTCCCCTCCCCCAACCTTCTCTGAGTCTTCGGGGTCCATGTGACCTGGCCATTTAGCCCATTGTGTGCAAAAAAGTGCCGCTCAGAGGTAAAACAACCCAACCCTGGATGGCCTTGATGGGAGGCTACCATCTGTCTCCCAACAGCTGTCAAGTCGGCCCCCTCCCCCCAAACCTTTCTGAGCCCCTCGGGGTCTTCGTGACCTGGCCATTTAGCCCATTGTGTACAAAAAGGTGCTACTCAGAGGTAAAATAACCCAACCCAAAACTTACAGCTTATTTTCTGGTAAATAACATTGCAGAATGGAATAAAAGTCGAAACTTAAAAGTGTTAAGAACATAAACTTTCCTATTTAAAATATTTTGATACTGTCTCCGACATTAAAATATTTAAACGGAATGCTTGGAGAAATATGAACTTTTACTCCAGAGAAAAATAATTTTTGCGTCTACTCGCATTAATGAATGTTTTACGAATGAATGACGAGTACAATTTGCATGCCATGCTTTAACTTAAAAAATGCTTTTATCTGTAAGCATTGAGTTCTGCTTATAAATAAATAGTTTCGTCTTCAAACAGTGATAATGCATAACAGGTAAAAGTTAATAAATGGAATTTTGTTCCCATTTTAACTCTGGGCGAAAGCTTGCTGTTAAATCTATCTGCGATTTGATTTCCCTCGAGAAATGGCAATCGACGTGTTCAAAAATGGATGGAGAAGATCATTCAATGAAATGAAGATGCTGCGGCGAATTCAAAAGAGGACTCGGGGCATGAAGGGGGGGGGGGGAGCGACGGCAATTACATGAGTTTGGCTCTTGCAGAATTATTTCTTTTGCCATTAGCTAGATTAAATTGTTATTCAAGAATCTTATTACTGTCTGCATCTTACGTTCTTCTGTCATCCTATGCTAATATTTGCGAAGTCTATAAAATAAACTGTTTGTCCGAAATATGGGGAATATTTTCAAACCACGACCGTGTTATGATAATTAGCACGGTAAATTACACAAGTTCGTGTCTTTGCCAAATGCTGAAATATTTCGCGGTGAATTTTTTTTTTCGTATTAATATTTACTCGATGCGTTCCGAGTATAATATTTCAGCTAGAGGCTAAATTCTCGGTGTAATATGATGCTTATGTGGTGGCCGTTAAACTACCTAATGTTATTTACAAAAGAGAAGTAAAGGAAGCATTTGCCACAATGGCTTTAATACAATTGATGAAAGAATACAAGGAGGGAATATGATTCATCACAGAGGAAAAGATGGGGCTTGATTCATTGTCACCTTCTGTGAAAAGCGAGCACTGAGTGTGGGCAGTGATGTCACTTTTGAAATGGGGAAGAAGATCATTCTTTAAAGAAGGAGGGTTGGGTTGTTTTACCTCTGAGCGGCACTTTTTTGCACACCATGGGCTAAATGGCCAGGTCACATGGACCCCGAAGGCTCAGAGAAGGTTGGGGGAGGGGACCCACTGGAACAGCTGTTGGGAGACAGATGGTAGCCTCCCGTCAAGGCCATCCAGCGTGTTCTTTAACGTGCACAGGGTATGGCTCTCCCGCACACGGGGCCACGGCTTAACGTCCCATCCGACAGACGGCGGCCTTTCCAAGCCATCGATGTCCCCTACTGACCGTGGGCAGGGCGGGAAATTTTGCGGAGATAAATCTCAACGCTGACCCAGCTGGGACTCGAACCTGGGAACTGCAGATTACGAGCCTGGCGCGCTACCGATTGAGCCACCCCCGCCCCAAAGGAGGAGGGAATATGATTCTTAAAAAAAAGACAAGGAAATATAATTGGTCAACAAAGATAAGGAAGGAATATAATTTGGGCAAAGAAGAGAAGGAAGGATACGATTCATAAAAGAGGAGGGATGCGAATCATCGAAGAGGAGGAGGGATACGATTCATCAAAGAAAAGGTAGGGATCATCAATTTCTACCTTGTCTTCCGTGAAAAGAGGGCGCTCACTGTGAGCGCTGATTGCGCCTTTGAAAAAGAAGGCAGTAATGGAATATCATTCGTCAGAAAAGACAAGAAGGAACATGATTAAAAGAAGACAAGGCGAGAAGAAACCTTCACTACGAAATATGTATCTTAATATTTGAAGAACTGTGGATCAGAGACGAGTTCGGGCTCAGAATCTTTCAAATATATCTTGTAATTGTGAAAAAAAAAATGAAACGTTTTTGATTATAATTCCAACTTTTTTAATTATTTCATAGTAATTAAAAATGAGCATCATTGCGGCCTTTGATTACATTTTTACTATTCTCTATCTTTAATTGGAGCGGGGGTGGCTCAGTCGGTAGCGCGACAGGCTCGTAATCTGTAGTTCCCAGTATTCTCGTAATCTGTAGTTCCAGGTTCGAGTCCCAGCTGGGTCAGCGTTGAGATTTATATCCGCAAAATTCTCCGCCCTGCCCACGTTCAGTAGGGGACACCGATGGGCTTGGAAAGGCCGCCGTCCATCGGATGGGACGTTAAGCCGTGGCTCCGTGTGCGGGAGAGCCATACCCTGTGCACGTTAAAGAACACGCTGGATGGCCTTGACGGAGGCTACCATCTGTCTCCAACAGCTGTTCCAGTGGGTTCCCTCCCCCAACCTTCCCTGAGCCTTCGGGGTCCATGTGACCTGGCCATTTAGCCCATGGTGTGCAAAAAAGTGCCGCTCAGAGGTAAAACAACCCAACCCAACTCTATCTTTAATCAATGAATGTCTGAGTTTTTAATGTTATCCACTAACTTTGTCTCTTCTAATATTTCGAACATTTTTCGTTCAAATAGCATTAGCATTTTATCATAAAATGACTGGCTGGAGCGCGCCAGGCTCGTAATCTGCGGTTCCCAGGTTCGAGTCCCAGCTGGGCCAGCTTTGAGATTTATCTCCGCAAATCTCCCCGCCCTCGAGCAATAGTAGGTGTTGATAGGGGACACTGATGAGCTTGGAAAGGTCGCCGTCCGTCGGATGGTACGTTAAGCCGTGGCCCCGTATACGAGAGAGCCATACCCTGTGCACCTTGCCATTAGCTAGATTAAATTAACAAAAACACTTAAGTTAGATTAAAGAACACGCTGGATAGCCTTGACGGGAGGCTACTATCAGTCTCCTTCCAGTGAGTCTCCTCCCCCTAACCTGCGGCGGGGGTGGCTCAGTCGGTAGCGCACCAGGCTCGTAATCTGTAGTTCCCAGGTTCGAGTCCCAGCTGGGTCAGCGTTGAGATTTATTTCCGCAAAAATTCCCCGCCCTGCCCACGGTCAGTAGGGGATACCGATGGGCTTGGAAAGGCCGCCGTCCGTCGATGGGACGTTAAGCCGTGGCCCCGTGTGCGGGAGAGCCATACCCTGTGCAAGTTAAAGAACACGCTGGATGGTCTTGACGGGAGGCTACTATCTGTCTCCCAACAGCTGTTCCAGTGGGTCCCCTCCCCCAACCTTCTCTGAGCCTTCGGGGTCCATGTGACCTGGCCATTTAGCCCATGGTGTGCAAAAAAGTGCCGCTCAGAGGTAAAACAACCAACCAACCCCCTAACCTTCTCTGAACCCTCGGGGTCCTTGTGACCTGCCCATTGTGTGCCAAAAAAAGTGTCCCTCGGAGGTGAAACAACCGCACCCTACCAATAAAGTTCGCGTTAAGCTGCGTGTAATTATTACATTATTCGGTTGATTAATACCTAATCGAATGTCCTTGTGACCTGCTAAAAAGTGCCACTCAGAGAGAAAACAATAAAATTAATATTGTGTACAAATGTTTGCTAAATCAATCTTAACTTTTCACACCTCTTTTAGGTCGCAGCACTATACACTTTGAGGAACACCGTCCTAGATTATCTAACATCTTCGATTTAACCTATTAAACATTCACCGTAGCGACTGTCTCATCAGAGTTAGGGTCATTGTGTTGTTGAGTTACTCCTTCAGAAAAACCTACTGAAAGAGCTGACCTTAATAAGAGACACAGAATGCCGACACAACATTTTCGCATAGCATTCACGGATCCTTCTGTTACTAGGATTGTATTGAAAGCATCCCCCCCCCACCTCCCAAGGAAAAAAAAAACTTCTGACATCCACACAAGGATTCTCGTGTTTACCACACGTTCACCTGGTCAAGCAAGTTTTCTTCCATTTAGTATCATCTCAACAGGCCTTGCTTCTTTGTGCCCCTAAGCGCTGGGGCTCTGACTCATTCAAGATGGCTGCTGTTGTTGTTACTCGAAAGATAGAACTGAATTTTTGACTTTTCTTTTTTAACCTATTTCATGCAGCTTTTGATGTTTTTTTTAGTCGTCCTTTTGGCTTTAAAGCATCGCTAAGAGATTGAAGGTCTAAGACGTACCAGAACTTTTCGTGTACACAAATCAAAAATAATTTCGATGAATGTTTACGTCGGAATGTAGAAATGCATTTTGAATGTTAATGCTGCTGGATTCAACACATCAGTAACAGTGGCAATTACTGTCAGGCACACAGTCAGGTCTGACAGACCTTTTTTTTTCTCCATCTCTCAATACAGTTAAAAAAAAAAGGCTTTACTAACTTTACAAATGTCTATCAGTAGCTAGAGTGCAAAACTTTGCTTTTTTTTTTCTATTAAACTCCTGCGTTCGCTAATCATTTACCTTTTAAAATCTCCATTTATCTAGTGTCCCGCTAAGACCATCCAGCATGTACTTTAACGTGCACAGGGTGTAGCTCTTCCGCATAAGAGGGCCACGACTTAACGTTCAATCCGATGGACGGCGGTCTTTCCAAGTGCTTCGGTGTCTCCTACTGACAAAGGGCAGACAGGACAGAGGGCTCCAAACAGCGGTTGGGTTGTTTTACCTCTAAGCGGCACTTTTTTGCACACCACGGGCTAAATGGGCAGGTCACAAGGACCCCGAAGGCTTAGAGAAGATTGGGGGAGGGGACCCACTGGAACAGCTGTTGGGAGACAGATGGTAGCCTCCCTTCAAGGCCATCCAGCGTGTTCTTTAACGTGCACAGGGTATGGCTCTCCCACACACGGGGCCACGGCTTAACGTCCCATCCGACGGACGGCGGCCTTTCCAAGCCCATCGGTGTTCCCTACTGACCGTGGGCAGGGCGGGGAATTTTGCGGATCCCAACAGCGGTTCCAATCAGGGCCGTCTTAAGGCATGGACACACTGGGCAGTTGCCCAGGGGCCCCACGATTCTAAATTTCGCAAAAGTTGTGTTGATTAATCCTCCCTTTACAGCATTTTTTTTTTATGTTTAAACATTGATTTCGTTAAAAGTATCAATAAATCTGTAGGCTTAATTTTATTGACCGTTTACATTCTTATTCCCGTAGGTGTGCGGGTAGGGGCCCCGGTGCATTGCTTTGACCAGGGGCCTACAATACTGTTAAGACGGCACTGGTTTCAATGGGTCCTCTCCCCAAACCTTCCCTAATCCTTAGGGGTCCTTGTGACCTGGCCATTTATCCCATTGTGTACAAAAAAGTGCCGCTCAGAAGTAAATCAATTCGACCCATGCATTTTGAATATCCGACTTGATATCTTTTGACGTTTTGGAAATACATATTTTCGCGGCTCTATTATTTCGTTTGTAATATCTGTTAAATACATTTGATACTTTGGATTGATTTGAATATTTTACTCTTTATTATTATGAAGAGTGGCCTAGTTTGTGGGGCGGGGGTGGCTCAGTCGGTAGCGCGCCAGGCTCGTAATCTGTAGTACCCAGGTTCGAGTCCCAGCTGGGTCAGCGTTGAGATTTATCTCTGCAAAATTCCCCGCTCTGCCCACGGTTAGTAGGGGACACCAATGGGCTTGGAAAGGCCGCCGTCCGTCGGATGGGACGTTAAGCCGTGGCCCCGTGTGCGGGAGAGCCATACCCTGTGCACGTTAAAGAACACGCTGGATGGCCTTGACGGGAGGCTACCATCTGTCTCCCAACAGCTGTTCCAGTGGGTCCCCTCCCCCAACCTTCTCTGAGCCTTCGGGGTCCATGTGACCTGGCCATTTAGCCCATGGTATGCAAAAAAGTGCCGCTCAGACGTAAAACAACCCAAAGCCTAGTTTGTCGAAGGAGGAGGATGCTGTTTATTGATCCCAGTAGTAATTAAAGTTCTGGGATATCGCACCTAAACCTTAGTGCCAAAAAAAATGCTGAATTTCAAAACCAACATCGCTTAATCCTCTGGAGGGAACATTACAAGGAATTGCTGTTTGAGGACATAAATGCCTTCTGGTTAATCTTGCATCCTCCAAAGATCCCTCGCCTAACATATGGCTCCAAATGCTCCTGCCATCATTTGACATTAATATTCTCCCGGTGCTTCACGTTCCATCTTGAAACCCTCTGCATTGCTCTATTAATTATACAGTCGAGTAACTCGGATAATTGCATCGGGGTCTGTCTGCAGCGGCGCCACATTAGTGCATACACGTGACTGCGGGAGGCGCATGCGTGAGAACTGCGCGCTCAGGACACGTGGGTGGAATCTCAGACCTCAGGCAATGAGTTACAAAAACGATCGTGGCTCTTGTCTTCATTTACACCATTGGCTCTGTCTCGAATTTCACGGCTTTTTTTTTTCGTCTTTTTTTTTCTTAAAGACTGAATTGGGAACTCTTTTTTCAATTACCCAGGAAAGCCCAATTAAAAGCAAACTTTGCATCTGATATTCTTAAGATTGTTACGGAATTATCGAGCGAATTTATTAATTCTGTCCATTGAATGTTACGAAGTAAAATGAACGCGTATTTGAAGAGGCACGTCCTTTCGATTATTTTTTTTGCACAAGTTCAAGAAAAAGATTATCCCTCTCCTCCCAACACCCATATGTCCTTTTTTTTTTTTGGAAAATTTAGACGAATTCAAAGTGCGGCTGCCAATTCATTGCTAATTAGTGTTTGAATGATTAAACTGAGAGCATTCTATTATGCTCCGGATAAAAAAAAATTAATAGAAATTTTTTTGTCGGCGTTTTTTAAAAATTTAAGGGGAATAATTACTAGATAAGAAAACATTTCTTAGGGTTGGGTTGTTTTACCTCTGAGCGGCACTTTTTTGCACACCATGGACTAAATGGCCAGGTCACATGGACCCCGAAGGCTCAGAGAAGGTTGGGGGAAGGGACCCACTGGAACAGCTATTGGGAGACAGATGGTAGCCTCCCGTCAAGGCCATCCAGCGTGTTCTTTAATGTGCACAGGGTATGGCTCTCCCGCACACGGGGCCACGGCTTAACGTCTCATCCGACGGACGGTGGCCTTTCCAAGCCCATCGGTGTCCCCTACTGACCGTGGGCAGGGCGGGGAATTTTGCGGAGATAAATCTCAACGCTGACCCAGCCGGGACTCTAACCTGGGAACTACAGGTTACGAGCCCTGGAGCTCTACTGACTGAGCCACCCCCGCCCCATTTCTTAGGGACTTTTGTTCTTGAATATCTATGTTAAAAAAGATAAATTACAGTTATACTGAAAGGCGGAAACTAAACTGGGAAGATTGTGTTGTTTTATCTCTGAGCGGCATTTTCTTTTAGGCACACAATAGGCTAAATGGCCAGGTCACAAGGGCTCAGAGAAGGGTGGCGGAAGGGAACCCACTGGACTGCTGTCAGGAGAGAGAGAGCCTTTGGACAAGGTTAGCTGTCCTGTTCTTTAAAGGGGTGCTGTGTGGCTCAGTCGGTAGCGCGCCAGGCTCGTAATCTGTAGTTCCCAGGTTCGAGTCCCAGCTGGGTCTGCGTTGAGATTTATCTCCGCAAAATTCCCCGCCCTGCCCACGGTCAGTAGGGGACACCGATGGGCTTGGAAAGGCCACCGTCCGTCGGATGGGACGTTAAGCCGTGGCCCCGTGTGCGGGAGAGCCATACCCTGTGCACGTTAAAGAACACGCTGGATGGCCTTGATGGGAGCTACCATCTGTCTCCCAACAGCTGTTCCAGTGGGTCCCCTCCCCCAACCTTCTCTGAGCCTTCGGGGTCCAAGTGACCTGGCCATTTAGCCCATGGTGTGCAAAAAAAGTGCCGCTTAGAGGTAAAACAACCCAACCCTGTTCTTTAACGTGTAGAAAGTCCCCTGCATACGTGGCAACGGCTAAGCGTCCTACCTGATGGATGGCGATCTTTCCAAGCCCATCGGTGTCCCCTACTGACCTAGCGCAAGACAGTTTTGTGGAGATAAATCTCAACGCTGGTACAGGTGGGACTTGAACCTGGAAAGGGCAGATTACGAGCTTGGCGCACTACCGACTAAGCCACACAGCCGCTCCGGGGATAATGTGACTGGAATAGTAAACCATCTGCTCTCAACAACTGCTACTAGTAAAAGAGGCGAGAGTGCTCAGTCGGTAGTATGCCAGGTTCGTAATATGCAGTTCCCAGGTTCCAGCATTGAGATTTTTCTCCTTATAACTCCCCATCCTGCCCTCGGTCAGTAGGGGGACACAGATATGCTTGGAAAGGCCGCCGTTCGTTAAATGGGACGTTAAACCATGGCCTTGTTATACGGAAGAGAGCCATACGCTTGTGCACGTTAAAGAACACGCTGGATGGCTTTAATGGGAGGCTACCATCTGTATCCTAACAACTGTCTAGTGGGTCTCCTCCCACAACCTTCTCTGAACCCTCGGGGTCCTTATGACCTGCCCATTGTGTGCAAAAAAAAAGTGTCCATCAGAGGTGAAACAACCCAAAATAAAGTTCGCGTTAAGCTGCGTGTAATTATTACATTATTCGGTTGATTAATAGTTAAGCACTTGTTTGCTTGGTTAATGTGCCGCGCCAGCGATTTTGGGCATGACTAGCTGGTATGAATCACCAGAAAATGAGCGACTTAACTCCAAATTTGCCCAATAGTCTTACTTTCAAATTAAATTTAATAGTTTTAAGCCCTCTATTGATCAGAAACTTAAAACAGCTTTATCGGAGTTTGAAATCATTTCATGGAACATAGCACGATGACATGACACAATCCAAAATATTTGTGTAAGGCGGTTCATGAGTTACACCGGAAAAGGGGTTCACGAGATTACACCGGAAAAGGGGTTCATGAGTTACACCGGAAAAGGGGTCCACGAGATTACACCTGAAAAGGGGTCCACGAGATTACACCTGAAAAGGGGTTCATCAGTTACACCTGAAAAGGGGTTCATGAGTTACACCGGAAAAGGAGTCCACGAGATTACAGCGGAAAAGGGGTTCATGAGATTACAATACAAAAAGTTCGCGAGATTGCACTGCGAAAAAAGGGGTTTGCGAGATTACACTGGGAAACGGGGTTCGGGTGGTTACACCACGAAGAGGGTTTGCAAGATTACACTGCGAAAGTGGTTCTCAAGATTACACCCCGAATTGGATTCGCGAGACGAAAAAATTTGCCAAACCCTGCTCTAGAGAAACTAGTTTCGTTATGTTAAATCTGTAATTCCTTCAAACCGAATTATGAGACAGAGGTGGTATAAGCAGGGCTGGATTAACCATTAAACAAAGTAAGCACGTGCTTAGGGCACCAGGAGAAAGGGGGGCACCACAGAGTATTCCCCCTAGTTATCATGCCCATAACTCACAATTACGTTATCTCGAGAACATACTTTTCATTTTTGAAAATCCTCTTTCTACAGAAATCGATGTTGGTGGAAAATTTTTAAGGAAGATATTCTAATGGAAAAATATCGTTGTTTGTACGAAACAAAACATCTTTTATTCCACTGATTTCTTACCTTGAAGATATATAGCATTTTAGCATACATGGATCAAAAGATACAAAATAATGCTACTTATAATTTCAGCACTTATTGAGTCTTAATTCTTAATGTCTTGTCAGCTAGTACCGTGCACTTGTCCGGTCGAAACTGGACTACGGATCCCAGGTGTATGACTCCGCCCGGGATTCGGTGGTGAAGGTGCTGGACCCACTCCATCATCAGGCCCTCCGTGTGTGCACGGGGGCCTTCCGCACTTCACCGGTCCAGAGTCTCTACGTTGAGACCGATGAACCATCTTTATCTATTCGCCGTCAGCAGTTGTCCCTACAGTATGCATCAAAATTGCGATCCCTGCCAGGCCATCCCACTTGGGACTGCGTTTTCAGTCCCAGGTGGTAAATGTTATACCAGAATCGGCCGACTGCCATTCGTCCTTTCGGTTTGCGTGTCCGAGGTTACCTGCGAGACATTAACACCAGTCTCGATAGCATCGCACAGTAGACAGCTGAGCCACTTCCACCTTGGCTCGCTGTTTCCCCTTCCTGCGATTTTTCCCTGTGCAGGACGGGGAAGGCCTTTACACCCGACTGTGTGTACCGGCAACTCTTTGCCAGCCATCGTGCTGTGCACCCGGACTTCTTGCCTGTCTTCACAGATGGCTCGAAGTCCGGCACTTCTGTGGGATCAGCCATGGTCTGCTGTGATGTAATCATTGCAGACCAGATCCCACAGCAGTGTTCCATCTTCACTGCTGAGTTGCATGCTATCAGCATTGCCTTGGACCATATAGCAGCTAAGCATCATCGTCGGTGTGTGCTTTACACCGACTCGCTTAGCTCGCTACAGGCTTTGATCTCAGTGAGGCATCGGCCTCACCCTGTTCTCTCCAAGATCCGCCAGCAGCTCCATCGTCTGGCAGCCACCACCACGATTCTCTTCTGTTGGGTGCCCGGTCATGTCGGGATCAGGGGCAACGACTTGGCAGATGCTGCTGCCAAGTCAGCCACGCCCCTGTCCGACTCTCCGTTGCCGGTTCCATATGTGGATTTCCGACAGCGTTTCACCATCGAGCTCCGGGCACAGTGGCAGAGATCTTGGTCTGAACAGGTTGCTAACAAGCTCTTCGAGATCAAGCCCATTGTCAAACCGTGGCAGTCTTGTTTTCGCAGGAATCGTAAGGAGGAAGTTGTCCTTGCTCGGCTCCGCTTAGGTCACTCGTTTTTAACACACTCTTTTCTTCTTAAGGCGGACGCAGTACCTAAGTGCGAGTTTTGTGACACCGTTTTAACTGTGAAGCATATTTTAATTGACTGTGTTTGTTTTAACCTTGAAAGACGTATGTTTTTTAACTTTCACGATTTTACGTCCGAGCCCCTTACACTCGGACATCTTTTATCAGATCATTGCTCTTTTAACACTGTTTTCGACTTTTTAAAATTTACTGGATATTTTACTCGTCTATAGTTTTATTCAAATGTATAACCCAGGTCACTTACACCTGGGTGCTTTTTATATTTATTATACATTTATACCTTTGTTTCTTGCTAACTATGTTTCCTTTTATTGTTTTACATTGTTTTCTCTCTATATATAGTAAATTTTTAATTTTGGTTGTGGGTGTTATGACTTTTAGCTTTTATTTAGACATTCGTTTGGCGCATTATAGCCTGAGTTGCTAATGCGCCATTAAACCCAAAACAACCAACCAACCATCTTGTCAGCTAACCAATGGAGGGGCTGGGGTGGCTCAATCGGTAGCGCGCCAGGTGGTCTCTTGCAAGCCGAGAATATCTAAATTATAATGGTGGAATTCTTCCAACTACCTATGAAGAGAAAATGGTTAGTGGGATGTTTAAAGAAACTATGTTTATTGAGAGAGGGAATGCCGACAATATCAAACAGCCCCCTAATCGCAGACATGGGCAAAGACCCGTTCCCCCACCACTAAAGGCTGAAGCCATCTACACTGGAAGACTTCCTCCAATGTAGAATTTGACGATGCCAATAGAAGCAAAGAGTTCAGGTGCCTGCGATGACCTCTGCTCAGGATTATCCACCAGTTGATAAACATATCCTGTGAATCTATTCACTTGGGGCTGTCAACCCACAAACAAACAGAAAACACAGCAGAAGATTTTCCCTCCACAGAAGCCCACCAGTGCAGCAAAATCAGGATCCATAATCAAGCTCAGAGCCATATATCTGTCCAGTCCAGTGGGTTTATATGGTCAGCACCAGGACCCTGTGTGGTTGACCACTCCTCAGCAGGGTAGAAAAAAAAAAGAAAAGTAGCCATAGTTGCCCCTTCCCTTCCGTTCACTTCCACAAGAGAGTATCTCTTTAGAACTCAGGGGCGGGGGTGGCTCAGTCGGTAGCGCGCCAGGCTCGTAATTTGTAGTTCCCAGGTTCGAGTCCCAGCTGGGTCAGCGTTGAGATTTATCTCCGCAAAATTCCCCGCCCTGCCCACCTGTCAGTAGGGGACACCGATGGGCTTGGAAAGGCCGCCGTCCGTCGGATGGGACGTTAAGCCGTGGCCCCGTGTGTGGGAGAGACATACCCTGTGCACGTTAAAGAACACGCTGGATGGCCTTGACGGGGGGGGGCTACCATCTGTCTCCCAACAGCTGTTCCAGTGGGTCCCCTCCCCCAACCTTCTCTGAGCCTTCGGGGTCCATGTGACCTGGCCATTTAGCCCATGGTGTGCAAAAAAGTGCCGCTCAGAGGTAAAACAACCCAACCCTTTAGAACTCAAGAGAGTATCTCTTTTGAAAGGTACTAATGGTCTGCACCACGAGAAGACTGGGTTGGACATCAGGTGCTAGGCCTGGCCGGTTCTATGCATCATCACAGGGGATTGGTGCGTAGGTCTCCTTCCAGTGACTACCTCGCTACCATTTACAGACCCAACTGAAATGTCACATCGATACAGTTAAGTGTTCGATAACATTGTTTTAAACTGTGTTTTCATGTAATGTTGTCATCCACTGCTGCAGAGAAGCAAATGACCTGCAAAGCATCTGTTTAAACTATTGTGTAACGAATATTAATGATTTTTATTGTTATTATGATCACTTGTGGTGGATGTGAATCACGGAGCAACGAAATTAGGTTTTGAAATTACAAAGAATGTCTCTACGATAATGTTTTGTTCGTATTGGTGGGGCAGGGGTGGCTCAGTCGGTAGCGCGCCAGGCTCGTAATCTGTAGTTCCCAGGTTCGAGTCGCAGCTGGGTCAGCGTCGAGATTTATCTCCGCAAAATTCCCGCCCTGCCCACGGTCAGTAGGGGACATCGATGGGCTTGGAAAGGCCGCCGTCCGTCGGATGGGACGTTAAGCCGTGGACCCGTGTGCGGGAGAGACATACCCTGTGCACGTTAAAGAACACGCTGGATGGCGTTGACGGGGGCTGCCATCTGTCTCCCAACAGCTGTTCCAGTGGGTCCCCTCCCCCAACCTTCTGTGAGCCTTCGGGGTCCATGTGACTTGGCCATTTAGCCCATGGTGTGCAAAAAAGTGCCGCTCAGAGGTAAAACAACAACCCAATGTTCGTATTGGTTCCTATAGTTTTCAGTTTAAAAAGAAATTAAGATAGTGGCCATAATAGGACCACGAATGTCTTGGATGTGTTCCTGATTAACATCAAACCACTGTATTAATTGGTTATTCGAATTTGAATAACTCTCACTGTTATTCAGTGAATGACTGGAAGTAATAATTCAATGTTTTCAGAGGAGCGGGCCCAGTCGGTAGCGCGCCAGGCTCATAATCTTCAGTTCCCAGGTTCGAGTCCCTTGTGTATTAGCTTTCAGATGTTATCTACTGTAAACCCACCTGGAAAGGCCACCTTCCGTCGGATGGGACATAAAGCCATGGTCCTGTATTGCAGGAGAAAGCCATACCTTGTGCACATGGGGGGGGGGGGGGGGCTCAGTCAGTAGCGCGCCAGGCTCGTAATCTGCAGTTCCCAGGTTCGAGTCCCAGCTGGGTAAACGTTGATATTTAGCCCCGTGTGTGGGAGAGCCATACCCTGTGCACGTTAAAGAACACGCTGGATGGTCTTGACGGGACTCTACCATCTGTCTCCCAACAGCTGTTCCATTGCGTCCCCTCCCCCAACCTTCTCTGAGCCTTCGGGGTCCATGTGACCTGGCCATTTAGCCCATGGTGTGCAAAAAAGTGCCGCTCAGAGGTAAAACAACCCAACCCAGTAGAATGTCGAGGAACATTCCCCATTTCCTGTATTTTGAAAGGGCCGCTTTGCAGCATGGGATGTCCTTCACGGACATTTGGTCCAAAGATAGCTTTGTTTTCATTCGATGTGAGATAGTTTTATTTTAGCATAGAGAAAACTAAAATCGCCTCCGTTGCGATCGACTATGCCTTGCCAAAAGCCGTAGCATTGACCTATTATTCTGCTGTCGATTGCCAAAGGTAAACTCGGCCAGACAAAACGTTGTCATGTCTCGCAGCGCCATCTGTAAGTCAAAAGGTTTCCCTCGATGAAGGTTCACTGAATTCCGTATCGATCCGAGAACCGAGCCGACTGCTCCAAGGCTTTACTTATTGCTGATCGGCATTCATTGGTAAGTCAAGGCTGGCTGTTGGCATAGATTTGCAAAGAAAAGGCTTTCCTGTGCAGCCGAGGTGGATGGAAGACGCCAACCCTGTTGCTGCTAGCGCCATCTATGGAATTGAATTGAAAATAAACATTCCAGGCTGCACCAATGAACAAGATGCGTTTCCCTTTTCGGGGGGGGGGGGAGGGTTTGACTAATTTTAATTCAGTCTAACATTTTTCTGTCTTTCTGGTCTCTTGAAAGCCAAGAATATGTTATAAGCGTGTTTGCTACTGATCAAATGGGGGCGGGGGGTGGCTCAGTCGGTAGCGCGCCAGGCTCGTAATCTGTAGTTTTCAGGTTCGAGTCCCAGCTGGGTAAGCGTTGAGATTTATCTTCGCAAAAATTCCCCGCCCTGCCCACGGTCAGTAGGGGACACCGATGGGCTTGGAAAGACCGCCGTCCGTCGGATGGGACGTTAAGCCGTGACCCCGTGTATGGGAGAGAGCCATACCCTGTGCACGTTAAAGAACACGCTGGATGGCCTTGACGGGAGGCTACCATCTGTCTCCCAACAGCTGTTTCCGTGGGTCCCTTCCCCCAACCTTCTCTGAACCTTCGGGGTCCATGTGACCTGGCCATTTAGCACATGGTGTGCAAAAAAGTGCCGCTCAGAGGTAAAACAACCCAACAACTGATCAAATGAACCTGGGTTCGAGGCATGGATGTGCATGTTGACTTTTTATTGAGGGCTCGTTTTCCTTACAGATCTCTCTGGCATATAAACTGACAGGCTCCTGTCTGACATCTGGGGCAAGCTGATTTGGGTAGTTTTTTTTTATAAAGTTAGAATTATTGTGTGATAATAATTCTAATTAATTAAGAGTATACTCTCTGTGCAGACTGCACAGTCCTCACATTCCAATGTGGAGAGAAAATGGTTAATCGGATCTTTAAACCAACTATGTTTATCGAAAAAAGTGCTCGTAATATCATACTGCCCCTTAATCGCAGGCATGGGGCAAAAACACCTTTCCTCCGCCACTGAAGGCTTTTAGGAGTTCGTTCCTCCAGTGCAGATTTGGAGATGCCCATAGAGGCAAGGGTTCAGATACCTATTAAATCTAGGGGCGGGGGTGGCTCAGTCGGTAGCCCGCCAGGCTCGTAATCTGTAGTTCCCAGGTTCGAGTCCCAGCTGGGTCAGCGTTGAGATTTATCTCCGCAAAATTCCTCGCCCTGCCCACGGTCAGTAGGGGACACCGATGGTCTTGGAAAGGCCACCGTCCGTCGGATGGGACGTTAAGCCGTGGTCCCGTGTGCGGGAGAGCCATACCCTGTGCACGTTAAAGAACACGCTGGATGGCCTTGACGGGAGGCTACCATCTGTCTCCCAACAGCTGTTGCAGTGGGTCCCCTCCCTCAACCTTCTCTGAGCCTTCGGGGTCCATGTGACCTGGCCATTTAGCCCATGGTGTGCAAAAAAGTGCCGCTCAGAGGTAAAACAACCCAACCCAACAAATCTAGATCATGCGAAATCTCGGATCAAGATTATCCAGCAGCTAATATAAGGTATCCTGTGGAGGAAACCCTGTTCACCTTAGAGGACAGGGGGCGGGGGTGGCTCAGTCGGTAGCGCACCAGGCTCGTAATCTGTAGTTCCCAGGTTCGAGTCCCAGCTGGGTCAGCATTGAGATTTAACTCCGCAAAATTCCACGCCCTGCCCACGGTCAGTAAGGGACACCGATGGGCTTGGAAAGGCCGCCGTCCGTCGGATGGGACGTTAAGCCGTAGCCCCATGTGTGGGAGACAGCCATACCCTGTGCACGTTAAAGAAAACTCTGGACAGCCTTGACGTGAGGCTACCATCTGTCTCCCAACAGCTGTTCCAGTGGGTCCCCTCCCCCAATCTTCTCTGAGCCTTCGGGGTCTATGTGACCTGGCCATTTAGCCCATGGTGTGCAAAAAGTGCCGCTCAAAGGTGAAACAATCCAACAACCTTAGAGAACATGATGTATGGCCTTGACAGGAGGCTATCGTCTGTCTTAAGAGCTGTCCAGTGAGTCCCAACCTTATTTCGGTCCTTGTGACCTGGCCATTTACCCCATTTATAATTTCCTGTGCAGCCGAGGTGGCTACCCATTCACCCCATTTATTTCGGTCTTTGTGACCTGGCAATTACCTCCATTGTGTGCACAGAAGATCAGCTGAGAGGTAAAACAACCAAACCCAACTTCCAAATAAGCATTTACGTTCTGCATCCATTTCAGACAAAGGTGAATTTTCAACGACCTTTGAGAATCACTTCAAAATGCAAACATACGATGGTTCGCATAGGTTGTTAGAGAATCTTGTTAAGTATGCTTGCGCCAATTCTGTTCGCTCCTCTGTGGGCTTCATAATTCGATCGCTGCGAAGCAGTTCAACGTTATGTGTGATAATTCCATCGGGGCACCATATTATACAATGCTGTTCAACAGACCTTTAAACGAAATAGTATTGATTAGGGTTTTAATTAGCGAAGCAGAATATACTGGAAGATCAGAGAATTCAGTTCCCAATGATGCTAGATACGTATACATTTATCAACATACATGACAGCTAACGGTGAATGAAATATGACTGACTGATTATGGTAATTCTTCGTTTGAAGTATGTTAGAACTCTGAAAATTTTGAATGTACATGTAATCTGTGTACTGTGGCGTAGGTTCGGGAAATTATAAGGTCAACTAAAGCCTATTCTTAAGTCTTAACTGTGATCAGGCGTGCTCATCATCCTCAAGCAGCCATGGAAGGCCGATCATTTGGTGCGAGCAGATCTGCCCTGAGCTACGTCTGCTGCATCTGATCACTGCACACCAATTTTAACGAGGTCCTTTTTGACATTGTCTGCCCACCGCATCCTAGATCTTTTTGCGGTCTTTAGGCATATTGTTCATAATACATATTCTGTAAACTGTAGTAATGAATACGGGTAACATGGCCAAACCAACGGAGTCTCTCTCTGCACAATATGCTGCTTAAAGGAGGTTGCAAACTCCTTTGCCTAACCTCATCATTAGTTACAAAGTTAAACCACCTAATGCCCAAGATACTGCGTAAGCATCTGGAATCAAAAGCATCTAGTTTCCTGTTATCTTGTTTACAAAGTGTCCAAGTTTCACTACCATAACTAACCCTAGAAAGAACCAAACTATTATACAGCCTAATTTTAGTCTTTAGGTGTATACGCCTATTTCTCCACAATCTCCATAGATTCTTAAAAGTCCCGGCAGTAATCCCTATTCGTCTGTTAATCTCATGCCGCACATCACCATTATCTGTTACATAGCTCCCAAGATAATTAAACTGTGACACCTGCTTAAGACTGCAACCATTCAGATGAACTGAATCACAGCCTGCCTGACCAATTTTCATCACTTTAGTTTTCTCTCTGTTTATAACCAAACCTACTCTACTACCAGTCTCATCAACAGCTCGAATGAAAGAGTTCATCTCATCGACATCATCAGACATGCTAAATCTATGAAATTTAGTGTCGGTATCTAATCGATATGGTCGATTCGAAAAATTGCTTGATTTTCCCGTAGAATGCATATGCGTAGTCGCTGATCATTAAACGCTCTTGTTTTAACAACTTTTTTTAACATATGCGTCTTCAGATTAAAGAAAATAGGCGTTCCTCAACAAAGGTTTTATTTAAAGGGCAGCATAGAAAAATGGAATGCCTGACCACCAAAGAAATATGTGATCAATAACTTATGTATGACGGAAAAAAAATTGAAACATTAAAAAAACTAAATTTGTTTTAATAAGAATTCGCTGAAGTTCGATTTTTTTCCTCTATGTGTTGGGGCGGGGGTGGCTCAGTCAGTAGCGCGCCAGGCTCGTAATCTGCAGTTCCCAGTTTCGAGTCCAGCAGGGTCAGCGTTGAGATTTATCTCCGCAGAATTCCCCGCTCTGCCCACGGTCAGTAGGGGACACCGATGAGCTTGGAAAGACCGCCGTCCGTCGGATGGGACGTTAAGCCGTGGCTCCGCGTATGGGAGAGCCATACCCTATGCACGTTAAAGAACACACTGGATGGCCTTGACGGGAGTCTACTATCTGTCTCCCAACAGCAGTTCCACTGGATCCCCTCCCCCAACTTTCTCTGAGCCTTCGTGTTCTGAGCCTCAGCCGGTGGCTTAAATATTTTTAGCTCAGATATTGCTTCGGAATTTTCCTGTTCATTTGATGTGACCCGGCCATTTAGCCCATTGCGGGTTTCATCATCATTGATGTGACCCGGCCATTTAGCCCATTCCGTTGTTTCATCATGATTGATGTGACCCGGCCATTTAGCCCATTCCATTGTTTCATCATGATTGATGTGACCCGGCCATTTAGCCCATTCCGTTGTTTCATCATCATTGATGTGACCCGGCCATTTAGCCCATTCCATTGTTTCATCATCATTGATGTGACCCGGCCATTTAGCCCATTCCGTTGTTTCATCATCATTGATGTGACCCGGCCATTTAGCCCATTCCATTGTTTCATCATGATTGATGTGACCCGGCCATTTAGCCCATTCCGTTGTTTCATCATGATTGATGTGACCCGGCCCTTTAGCCCATTCCGTTGTTTCATCATCATTGATGTGACCCGGCCATTTAGCCCATTCCGTTGTTTCATCATCATTGATGTGACCCGGCCATTTAGCCCATTCCATTGTTTCATCATCATTGATGTGACCCGGCCATTTAGCCCATTCCGTTGTTTCATCATTGATGTGACCCGGCCATTTAGCCCATTCCGTTGTTTCATCATCATTGATGTGACCCGGCCGTTTAGCCCATTCCGTTGTTTCATCATCATTGATGTGACCCGGCCGTTTAGCCCATTCCGTTGTTTCATCATCATTGATGTGACCCGGCCATTTAGCCCTTTCCGTTGTTTCATCATCATTGATGTGACCCGGCCATTTAGCCCTTTCCGTTGTTTCATCATCATTGATGTGACCCGGCCATTTAGCCCATTCCGTTGTTTCATCATCATTGATGTGACCCGGCCATTTAGCCCATTCCGTTGTTTCATCATCATTGATGTGACCCGGCCATTTAGCCCATTCCATTGTTTCATCATCATTGATGTGACCCGGCCATTTAGCCCATTCCGTTGTTTCATCATCATTGATGTGACCCGGCCATTTAGCCTATTCCGTTGTTTCATCATCATTGATGTGACCCGGCCGTTTAGCCCATTCCGTTGTTTCATCATCATTGATGTGACCCGGCCATTTAGCCTATTCCGTTGTTTCATCATCATTGATGTGACCCGGCCATTTAGCCCATTGCCTTCGGGGTCCATGTGACCTGTCCATTTAGCCCATTGAGTGAAAAAAGTGCCACTCAGAGGTAAAACAATCCAACCCTCTATACGTTCTGGTTTTACAAATTTGTTATCAGAGAACAGGACTTAAGCAGGCTTTCGCAATTACTAAAATATTCCACTGCAGAGAAAAGGTTAAAATTGATATTCATTACGGAATAAAACTTTAAAGTTGCTTATTTTCTAAATCTCTATTTAGTATCAGCCGTATATATATAAAAGCTCGAGTAATATAAATTTTAATTTATGAGTTAAAACAATAATTCTAATTTTATAGCTCCGAGGCTTATTATATCAAAACTTTCATCAGAACGTATAGTGAAGAATTGCCACAGGCACGGAGCTAAAATTATACAAAGACGTCTGTTTCGGATTTTGGGGCTGAGGGGACGGAGTCGTTAAGGCGCCAGGCTTTTAATCTACAGTTTCGAGTCCCAGCTGGGTTGTTAAGATTTGTCTCCGCAAAACTTCCCGCCCTGCTCACGGTCAGTAGGGGACACCGATGGGCTTGGAAAGGCCGCCGTCCGTCGGATGGGACGTTAAGCCGTGGCCCCGTGTGCGGGAGAGACATACCCTGTGCACGTTAAAGAACACGCTGTATGGCCTTGACGGGAGGCTACCATCTGTCTCCCAACAGCTGTTCCAGTGGGTCCCCTCCCCCAACCTTCTCTGAGCCTTCGAGGTCCATGTGACCTGGCCATTTAGCCCATGGTGTGCAAAAATGTGCCGCTCAGAGGTAAAACAACCCAAACAAACAACCCATCTGTCTCCTAACAACTGAAGTGGATCCCCTCCCTCAACTTTCTCTGAGCCCTCAGGTCCTTGTAACCTGACCATTTAGCCCATTGTGTGCAAAAAAAGTGCCGCTCAGAGGTAAAACAACCCAACGTGGCCATTATTTTTGGGTGCGGGAGTGGCTCAGCCGGTAGCGCACCAGGCTCGTTCTGCAGTTCCCAGGTTCGAGTCCAACTGGTTCTCCGCAAATCTCGCCGCCTTGCCCTCGGTCAGTAGGGGACACCGATGGGCTTGGAAAGGCCGCCGTCCATCGCATGGGAAGTTAAACCGTGGCTCCGTGTGCGGGAGAGCCATACCCTGTGCACGTTAAACAACACGCTGGATGGCCTTGACGGGAGGCTACCATCTGTCTCCCAACAGCTGTTCCAGTGGATCCCCTCCACCAACCTTTTCTTAGCCTTCAGGGTCCTTGTGAATTGACCATTTAGCCCATTATGTGAAAACAATTCCGCTCAGAGGTAAAACAACCAACTAACAAGCCGCTTAGAGGTAAAACAAATCAAATAATGAAGCCCTTTTTTTTCTAGATCTGGGCCTCATTGCAGGTATGATTCGTTGAGATCAACCCAGTGTTTCAACCCCCATTTTTTTGGAGGTGGGGGGGAAAGGATGGGACCTAACTCGAGGTAGCTCAAATTCTTACTTGTGGGACCTCGCGTTCTGAAGGTATGGTGGATGAACTATTTTCATATTCATCTTTTTTTAAGAGGTAAATGTTTTACAGCCGTTTAAGTTTTCATTTAGATAACAAAATTCGTCAAGACCGATCATCGGGTTCGGAAGATAGGATTTGAACAACCGTTTTGACAAACAAAACCAACAAATTAAAGAAAAGCAATACGAAGAGTGGTAAAAAATCAAAGCGACAACGAATCGTTAGGCTGAGATACAATAAAGACTGCTGCTTTTGAAATTTAAATATTCTTAGCTCAGATATTGAATCGGAATTTTCCTGTTCATTTGATGTGAAAACAAGCTTACCTCTATTACAAAGACTCGAATGACATTTCTGAAGCATGTCAAGAGTAAAAAAGAAATGAAATATGACTCTCCTGGATGACGCATCATCTACTTTCGCGTGGAACTGTGCCAATTCGGTCAGAAACTGGATTTGTCTTATGCTTCTAAAAGCAGGAAGTTTGAAAGGGTCGTGACCTTTTACCTACAGCCGCTAGCAAGCGCGAATTCTTCTGAGACATAAAAGCGATGCTCTCGTTCGCTTTCGGAGAGAAAACTTTTTGCATTTTAATTATCTCTGCGGTATTCGGCTTTGACTGCAAACAAGTTTCTCTTTTTCCTTTACCCGTTCACGGAAGATGAAGGGAGGCGAATATCCCGTTTGTGGAAGGTGAAGTGGTCGGATATCTCGTTTGTGGAAGGTGAAGAGATCGAATATCCCGAAGAGAAGCGGATATCCCGTTTGTGGAAGGTGAAGTGGTCGGATATCCCGTTTGTGGAAGGCGAAGTGGTCGGATATCCCGTTTGTGGAAGGTGAAGAGATCGGATATCCCGTTTGTGGAAGGTGTTAAGGAATCCTTCCGTTATCCCGTTTGTGGAACAAGACCAACAGTGAAGAATACTGATGAAGTATACAAAACCAATAAGTGAGAATCGGATATTCCGTTTGTGGAAGGTGAAGAGATCGGATATCCCGTTTGTGGAAGGTGAAGAGATCGGATATCCCGTTTGTGGAAGGTGAAGAGATCGGATATCCCGTTTGTGGAAGGTGAAGAGATCGGATATTCCGTTTGTGGAAGGTGAAGAGATCGGATATCCCGTTTGTGGAAGGTGAAGAGATCGGATATCCCGTTTGTGGAAAATGAAGAGATCGGATATTCCGTTTGTGGAAGGTGAAGAGATCGGATATTCCGTTTGTGGAAGGTGAAGAGAGTTTGTGGAAGGTGGAGAGATCGGATATTCCTTTTGTGGAAGGTGAAGAGGTCGAATATCCCGTTTGTGGAAGGTGAAGAGATCGGATATCCCGTTTGTGGAAGGTGAAGAGATCGGATATCCCGTTTGTGGAAGGTGTTAAGGAATCCTTCCGTTATCCCGTTTGTGGAACAAGACCAACAGTGAAGAATACTGATGAAGTATACAAAACCAATAAGTGAGAATCGGATATTCCGTTTGTGGAAGGTGAAGAGATCGGATATCCCGTTTGTGGAAGGTGAAGAGATCGGATATCCCGTTTGTGGAAGGTGAAGAGATCGGATATCCCGTTTGTGGAAGGTGAAGAGATCGGATATTCCGTTTGTGGAAGGTGAAGAGATCGGATATCCCGTTTGTGGAAGGTGAAGAGATCGGATATCCCGTTTGTGGAAAATGAAGAGATCGGATATTCCGTTTGTGGAAGGTGAAGAGATCGGATATTCCGTTTGTGGAAGGTGAAGAGAGTTTGTGGAAGGTGGAGAGATCGGATATTCCTTTTGTGGAAGGTGAAGAGGTCGAATATCCCGTTTGTGGAAGGTGAAGAGATCGGATATCCCGTTTGTGGAAGGTGAAGAGATCGGATATCCCGTTTGTGGAAGGTGAAGAGATCGGATATCCCGTTTGTGGAAGGTGAAGAGGTCGGATATCCCGTTTGTGGAAGGTGAAGAGATCGGATATCCCGTTTGTGGAAGGTGAAGAGATCGGATATCCCGTTTGTGGAAGGTGTTAAGGAATCCTTCCGTTATCCCGTTTGTGGAACAAGACCAACAGTGAAGAATACTGATGAAGTATACAAAACCAATAAGTGAGAATCGGATATTCCGTTTGTGGAAGGTGAAGAGATCGGATATCCCGTTTGTGGAAGGTGAAGAGATCGGATATCCCGTTTGTGGAAGGTGAAGAGATCGGATATCCCGTTTGTGGAAGGTGAAGAGATCGGATATTCCGTTTGTGGAAGGTGAAGAGATCGGATATCCCGTTTGTGGAAGGTGAAGAGATCGGATATCCCGTTTGTGGAAAATGAAGAGATCGGATATTCCGTTTGTGGAAGGTGAAGAGATCGGATATTCCGTTTGTGGAAGGTGAAGAGAGTTTGTGGAAGGTGGAGAGATCGGATATTCCTTTTGTGGAAGGTGAAGAGGTCGAATATCCCGTTTGTGGAAGGTGAAGAGATCGGATATCCCGTTTGTGGAAGGTGAAGAGATCGGATATCCCGTTTGTGGAAGGTGTTAAGGAATCCTTCCGTTATCCCGTTTGTGGAACAAGACCAACAGTGAAGAATACTGATGAAGTATACAAAACCAATAAGTGAGAATCGGATATTCCGTTTGTGGAAGGTGAAGAGATCGGATATCCCGTTTGTGGAAGGTGAAGAGATCGGATATCCCGTTTGTGGAAGGTGAAGAGATCGGATATCCCGTTTGTGGAAGGTGAAGAGATCGGATATTCCGTTTGTGGAAGGTGAAGAGATCGGATATCCCGTTTGTGGAAGGTGAAGAGATCGGATATCCCGTTTGTGGAAAATGAAGAGATCGGATATTCCGTTTGTGGAAGGTGAAGAGATCGGATATTCCGTTTGTGGAAGGTGAAGAGAGTTTGTGGAAGGTGGAGAGATCGGATATTCCTTTTGTGGAAGGTGAAGAGGTCGAATATCCCGTTTGTGGAAGGTGAAGAGATCGGATATCCCGTTTGTGGAAGGTGAAGAGATCGGATATTCCGTTTGTGGAAGGTGTTAAGGAATCCTTCCGTTATCCCGTTTGTGGAACAAGACCAACAGTGAAGAATACTGATGAAGTATACAAAACCAATAAGTGAGAATCGGATATTCCGTTTGTGGAAGGTGAAGAGATCGGATATCCCGTTTGTGGAAGGTGAAGAGATCGGATATCCCGTTTGTGGAAGGTGAAGAGATCGGATATCCCGTTTGTGGAAGGTGAAGAGATCGGATATTCCGTTTGTGGAAGGTGAAGAGATCGGATATCCCGTTTGTGGAAGGTGAAGAGATCGGATATCCCGTTTGTGGAAAATGAAGAGATCGGATATTCCGTTTGTGGAAGGTGAAGAGATCGGATATTCCGTTTGTGGAAGGTGAAGAGAGTTTGTGGAAGGTGGAGAGATCGGATATTCCTTTTGTGGAAGGTGAAGAGGTCGAATATCCCGTTTGTGGAAGGTGAAGAGATCGGATATCCCGTTTGTGGAAGGTGAAGAGATCGGATATCCCGTTTGTGGAAGGTGAAGAGATCGGATATCCCGTTTGTGGAAGGTGAAGAGATCGGATATCCCGTTTGTGGAAGGTGAAGAGATCGGATATCCCGTTTGTGGAAGGTGAAGAGGTCGGATATCCCGTTTGTGGAAGGTGAAGAGATCGGATATCCCGTTTGTGGAAGGTGAAGAGATCGGATATCCCGTTTGTGGAAGGTGAAGAGGTCGGATATCCCGTTTGTGGAAGGTGAAGAGATCGGATATCCCGTTTGTGGAAGGTGAAGAGATCGGATATCCCGTTTGTGGAAGGTGAAGAGATCGGATATCCCGTTTGTGGAAGGTGAAGAGATCGGATATCCCGTTTGTGGAAGGTGAAGAGGTCGGATATCCCGTTTGTGGAAGGTGAAGAGATCGGATATCCCGTTTGTGGAAGGTGAAGAGATCGGATATCCCGTTTGTGGAAGGTGTTAAGGAATCCTTCCGTTATCCCGTTTGTGGAACAAGACCAACAGTGAAGAATACTGATGAAGTATACAAAACCAATAAGTGAGAATCGGATATCCCGTTTGTGGAAGGTGAAGAGATCGGATATCCCGTTTGTGGAAGGTGAAGAGATCGGATATTCCGTTTGTGGAAGGTGAAAAGATCGGATATCCCGTTTGTGGAAGGTGAAGAGATCGGATATCCCGTTTGTGGAAGGTGTTAAGGAATCCTTCCGTTATCCCGTTTGTGGAACAAGACCAACAGTGAAGAATACTGATGAAGTATACAAAACCAATAAGTGAGAATCGGATATTCCGTTTGTGGAAGGTGAAAAGATCGGATATCCCGTTTGTGGAAGGTGAAGAGATCGGATATCCCGTTTGTGGAAGGTGTTAAGGAATCCTTCCGTTATCCCGTTTGTGGAACAAGACCAACAGTGAAGAATACTGATGAAGTATACAAAACCAATAAGTGAGAATCGGATATTCCGTTTGTGGAAGGTGAAGAGATCGGATATCCCGTTTGTGGAAGGTGAAGAGATCGGATATCCCGTTTGTGGAAGGTGAAGAGATCGGATATCCCGTTTGTGGAAGGTGAAGAGATCGGATATTCCGTTTGTGGAAGGTGAAGAGATCGGATATCCCGTTTGTGGAAGGTGAAGAGATCGGATATCCCGTTTGTGGAAAATGAAGAGATCGGATATTCCGTTTGTGGAAGGTGAAGAGATCGGATATTCCGTTTGTGGAAGGTGAAGAGAGTTTGTGGAAGGTGGAGAGATCGGATATTCCTTTTGTGGAAGGTGAAGAGGTCGAATATCCCGTTTGTGGAAGGTGAAGAGATCGGATATCCCGTTTGTGGAAGGTGAAGAGATCGGATATCCCGTTTGTTGAAGGTGTTAAGGAATCCTTCCGTTATCCCGTTTGTGGAACAAGACCAACAGTGAAGAATACTGATGAAGTATACAAAACCAATAAGTGAGAATCGGATATTCCGTTTGTGGAAGGTGAAGAGATCGGATATCCCGTTTGTGGAAGGTGAAGAGATCGGATATCCCGTTTGTGGAAGGTGAAGAGATCGGATATCCCGTTTGTGGAAGGTGAAGAGATCGGATATTCCGTTTGTGGAAGGTGAAGAGATCGGATATCCCGTTTGTGGAAGGTGAAGAGATCGGATATCCCGTTTGTGGAAAATGAAGAGATCGGATATTCCGTTTGTGGAAGGTGAAGAGATCGGATATTCCGTTTGTGGAAGGTGAAGAGAGTTTGTGGAAGGTGGAGAGATCGGATATTCCTTTTGTGGAAGGTGAAGAGGTCGAATATCCCGTTTGTGGAAGGTGAAGAGATCGGATATCCCGTTTGTGGAAGTTGAAGAGATCGGATATCCCGTTTGTGGAAGGTGTTAAGGAATCCTTCCGTTATCCCGTTTGTGGAACAAGACCAACAGTGAAGAATACTGATGAAGTATACAAAACCAATAAGTGAGAATCGGATATTCCGTTTGTGGAAGGTGAAGAGATCGGATATCCCGTTTGTGGAAGGTGAAGAGATCGGATATCCCGTTTGTGGAAGGTGAAGAGATCGGATATCCCGTTTGTGGAAGGTGAAGAGATCGGATATTCCGTTTGTGGAAGGTGAAGAGATCGGATATCCCGTTTGTGGAAGGTGAAGAGATCGGATATCCCGTTTGTGGAAAATGAAGAGATCGGATATTCCGTTTGTGGAAGGTGAAGAGATCGGATATTCCGTTTGTGGAAGGTGAAGAGAGTTTGTGGAAGGTGGAGAGATCGGATATTCCTTTTGTGGAAGGTGAAGAGGTCGAATATCCCGTTTGTGGAAGGTGAAGAGATCGGATATCCCGTTTGTGGAAGGTGAAGAGATCGGATATCCCGTTTGTTGAAGGTGTTAAGGAATCCTTCCGTTATCCCGTTTGTGGAACAAGACCAACAGTGAAGAATACTGATGAAGTATACAAAACCAATAAGTGAGAATCGGATATTCCGTTTGTGGAAGGTGAAGAGATCGGATATCCCGTTTGTGGAAGGTGAAGAGATCGGATATCCCGTTTGTGGAAGGTGAAGAGATCGGATATCCCGTTTGTGGAAGGTGAAGAGATCGGATATTCCGTTTGTGGAAGGTGAAGAGATCGGATATCCCGTTTGTGGAAGGTGAAGAGATCGGATATCCCGTTTGTGGAAAATGAAGAGATCGGATATTCCGTTTGTGGAAGGTGAAGAGATCGGATATTCCGTTTGTGGAAGGTGAAGAGAGTTTGTGGAAGGTGGAGAGATCGGATATTCCTTTTGTGGAAGGTGAAGAGGTCGAATATCCCGTTTGTGGAAGGTGAAGAGATCGGATATCCCGTTTGTGGAAGGTGAAGAGATCGGATATCCCGTTTGTGGAAGGTGAAGAGATCGGATATCCCGTTTGTGGAAGGTGAAGAGATCGGATATCCCGTTTGTGGAAGGTGAAGAGATCGGATATCCCGTTTGTGGAAGGTGTTAAGGAATCCTTCCGTTATCCCGTTTGTGGAACAAGACCAACAGTGAAGAATACTGATGAAGTATACAAAACCAATAAGTGAGAATCGGATATTCCGTTTGTGGAAGGTGAAGAGATCGGATATCCCGTTTGTGGAAGGTGAAGAGATCGGATATCCCGTTTGTGGAAGGTGAAGAGGTCGGATATCCCGTTTGTGGAAGGTGAAGAGATCGGATATTCCTTTTGTGGAAGGTGAAGAGGTCGAATATCCCGTTTGTGGAAGGTGAAGAGATCGGATATCCCGTTTGTGGAAGGTGAAGAGATCGGATATCCCGTTTGTGGAAGGTGAAGAGATCGGATATTCCGTTTGTGGAAGGTGAAGAGATCGGATATCCCGTTTGTGGAAGGTGAAGAGATCGGATATCCCGTTTGTGGAAGGTGAAGAGATCGGATATTCCGTTTGTGGAAGGTGAAGAGATCGGATATCCCGTTTGTGGAAGGTGAAGAGATCGGATATCCCGTTTGTGGAAAATGAAGAGATCGGATATTCCGTTTGTGGAAGGTGAAGAGATCGGATATTCCGTTTGTGGAAGGTGGAGAGATCGGATATTCCTTTTGTGGAAGGTGAAGAGGTCGAATATCCCGTTTGTGGAAGGTGAAGAGATCGGATATCCCGTTTGTGGAAGGTGAAGAGATCGGATATCCCGTTTGTGGAAGGTGAAGAGATCGGATATCCCGTTTGTGGAAGGTGAAGAGATCGGATATCCCGTTTGTGGAAGGTGAAGAGATCGGATATCCCGTTTGTGGAAGGTGTTAAGGAATCCTTCCGTTATCCCGTTTGTGGAACAAGACCAACAGTGAAGAATACTGATGAAGTATACAAAACCAATAAGTGAGAATCGGATATTCCGTTTGTGGAAGGTGAAGAGATCGGATATCCCGTTTGTGGAAGGTGAAGAGATCGGATATCCCGTTTGTGGAAGGTGAAGAGGTCGGATATCCCGTTTGTGGAAGGTGAAGAGATCGGATATTCCTTTTGTGGAAGGTGAAGAGGTCGAATATCCCGTTTGTGGAAGGTGAAGAGATCGGATATCCCGTTTGTGGAAGGTGAAGAGATCGGATATCCCGTTTGTGGAAGGTGAAGAGATCGGATATTCCGTTTGTGGAAGGTGAAGAGATCGGATATCCCGTTTGTGGAAGGTGAAGAGATCGGATATCCCGTTTGTGGAAGGTGAAGAGATCGGATATTCCGTTTGTGGAAGGTGAAGAGATCGGATATCCCGTTTGTGGAAGGTGAAGAGATCGGATATCCCGTTTGTGGAAGGTGAAGAGGTCGGATATCCCGTTTGTGGAAGGTGAAGAGATCGGATATTCCTTTTGTGGAAGGTGAAGAGGTCGAATATCCCGTTTGTGGAAGGTGAAGAGATCGGATATCCCGTTTGTGGAAGGTGAAGAGATCGGATATCCCGTTTGTGGAAGGTGTTAAGGAATCCTTCCGTTATCCCGTTTGTGGAACAAGACCAACAGTGAAGAATACTGATGAAGTATACAAAACCAATAAGTGAGAATCGGATATTCCGTTTGTGGAAGGTGAAGAGATCGGATATCCCGTTTGTGGAAGGTGAAGAGATCGGATATCCCGTTTGTGGAAGGTGAAGAGGTCGGATATCCCGTTTGTGGAAGGTGAAGAGATCGGATATTCCTTTTGTGGAAGGTGAAGAGGTCGAATATCCCGTTTGTGGAAGGTGAAGAGATCGGATATCCCGTTTGTGGAAGGTGAAGAGATCGGATATCCCGTTTGTGGAAGGTGAAGAGATCGGATATTCCGTTTGTGGAAGGTGAAGAGATCGGATATCCCGTTTGTGGAAGGTGAAGAGATCGGATATCCCGTTTGTGGAAGGTGAAGAGATCGGATATTCCGTTTGTGGAAGGTGAAGAGATCGGATATCCCGTTTGTGGAAGGTGAAGAGATCGGATATCCCGTTTGTGGAAGGTGAAGAGATCGGATATCCCGTTTGTGGAAGGTGAAGAGATCGGATATTCCTTTTGTGGAAGGTGAAGAGGTCGAATATCCCGTTTGTGGAAGGTGAAGAGGTCGAATATCCCGTTTGTGGAAGGTGAAGAGATCGGATATCCCGTTTGTGGAAGGTGAAGAGATCGGATATCCCGTTTGTGGAAGGTGAAGAGATCGGATATTCCGTTTGTGGAAGGTGAAGAGATCGGATATCCCGTTTGTGGAAGGTGAAGAGATCGGATATCCCGTTTGTGGAAGGTGAAGAGATCGGATATTCCGTTTGTGGAAGGTGAAGAGATCGGATATCCCGTTTGTGGAAGGTGAAGAGATCGGATATCCCGTTTGTGGAAGGTGAAGAGATCGGATATTCCGTTTGTGGAAGGTGAAGAGATCGGATATCCCGTTTGTGGAAGGTGAAGAGATCGGATATCCCGTTTGTGGAAGGTGAAGAGGTCGGATATCCCGTTTGTGGAAGGTGAAGAGATCGGATATTCCTTTTGTGGAAGGTGAAGAGGTCGAATATCCCGTTTGTGGAAGGTGAAGAGATCGGATATCCCGTTTGTGGAAGGTGAAGAGATCGGATATCCCGTTTGTGGAAGGTGAAGAGATCGGATATTCCGTTTGTGGAAGGTGAAGAGATCGGATATCCCGTTTGTGGAAGGTGAAGAGATCGGATATTCCGTTTGTGGAAGGTGAAGAGATCGGATATCCCGTTTGTGGAAGGTGAAGAGATCGGATATCCCGTTTGTGGAAGGTGAAGAGATCGGATATTCCGTTTGTGGAAGGTGAAGAGATCGGATATCCCGTTTGTGGAAGGTGAAGAGATCGGATATCCCGTTTGTGGAAGGTGAAGAGGTCGGATATCCCGTTTGTGGAAGGTGAAGAGATCGGATATTCCTTTTGTGGAAGGTGAAGAGGTCGAATATCCCGTTTGTGGAAGGTGAAGAGATCGGATATTCCGTTTGTGGAAGGTGAAGAGATCGGATATCCCGTTTGTGGAAGGTGAAGAGATCGGATATTCCGTTTGTGGAAGGTGAAGAGATCGGATATTCCGTTTGTGGAAGGTGAAGAGATCGGATATCCCGTTTGTGGAAGGTGAAGAGATCGGATATCCCGTTTGTGGAAAATGAAGAGATCGGATATTCCGTTTGTGGAAGGTGAAGAGATCGGATATTCCGTTTGTGGAAGGTGAAGAGAGTTTGTGGAAGGTGGAGAGATCGGATATTCCTTTTGTGGAAGGTGAAGAGGTCGAATATCCCGTTTGTGGAAGGTGAAGAGATCGGATATCCCGTTTGTGGAAGGTGAAGAGATCGGATATCCCGTTTGTGGAAGGTGAAGAGATCGGATATCCCGTTTGTGGAAGGTGAAGAGATCGGATATCCCGTTTGTGGAAGGTGAAGAGATCGGATATCCCGTTTGTGGAAGGTGTTAAGGAATCCTTCCGTTATCCCGTTTGTGGAACAAGACCAACAGTGAAGAATACTGATGAAGTATACAAAACCAATAAGTGAGAATCGGATATTCCGTTTGTGGAAGGTGAAGAGATCGGATATCCCGTTTGTGGAAGGTGAAGAGATCGGATATCCCGTTTGTGGAAGGTGAAGAGGTCGGATATCCCGTTTGTGGAAGGTGAAGAGATCGGATATTCCTTTTGTGGAAGGTGAAGAGGTCGAATATCCCGTTTGTGGAAGGTGAAGAGATCGGATATCCCGTTTGTGGAAGGTGAAGAGATCGGATATCCCGTTTGTGGAAGGTGAAGAGATCGGATATTCCGTTTGTGGAAGGTGAAGAGATCGGATATCCCGTTTGTGGAAGGTGAAGAGATCGGATATCCCGTTTGTGGAAGGTGAAGAGATCGGATATTCCGTTTGTGGAAGGTGAAGAGATCGGATATCCCGTTTGTGGAAGGTGAAGAGATCGGATATCCCGTTTGTGGAAGGTGAAGAGGTCGGATATCCCGTTTGTGGAAGGTGAAGAGATCGGATATTCCTTTTGTGGAAGGTGAAGAGGTCGAATATCCCGTTTGTGGAAGGTGAAGAGATCGGATATCCCGTTTGTGGAAGGTGAAGAGATCGGATATCCCGTTTGTGGAAGGTGAAGAGATCGGATATCCCGTTTGTGGAAGGTGAAGAGATCGGATATCCCGTTTGTGGAAGGTGAAGAGATCGGATATCCCGTTTGTGGAAGGTGAAGAGATCGGATATCCCGTTTGTGGAAGGTGAAGAGATCGGATATCCCGTTTGTGGAAGGTGAAGAGATTGGATATCCCGTTTGTGGAAGGTGAAGAGATCGGATATCCCGTTTGTGGAAGGTGTTAAGGAATCCTTCCGTTATCCCGTTTGTGGAACAAGACCAACAGTGAAGAATACTGATGAAGTATACAAAACCAATAAGTGAGAATCGGATATTCCGTTTGTGGAAGGTGAAAAGATCGGATATCCCGTTTGTGGAAGGTGAAGAGATCGGATATCCCGTTTGTTGAAGGTGTTAAGGAATCCTTCCGTTATCCCGTTTGTGGAACAAGACCAACAGTGAAGAATACTGATGAAGTATACAAAACCAATAAGTGAGAATCGGATATTCCGTTTGTGGAAGGTGAAGAGATCGGATATCCCGTTTGTGGAAGGTGAAGAGATCGGATATTCCGTTTGTGGAAGGTGAAGAGATCGGATATTCCGTTTGTGGAAGGTGAAGAGATCGGATATCCCGTTTGTGGAAGGTGAAGAGGTCGGATATCCCGTTTGTGGAAGGTGAAGAGATCGGATATCCCGTTTGTGGAAGGTGAAGAGATCGGATATCCAGTTTGTGGAAGGTGAAGAGATCGGATATCCCGTTTGTGGAAGGTGAAGAGATCGGATATCCCGTTTGTGGAAGGTGAAGAGATCGGATATTCCGTTTGTGGAAGGTGAAAAGATCGGATATCCCGTTTGTGGAAGGTGAAGAGATCGGATATCCCGTTTGTGGAAGGTGTTAAGGAATCCTTCCGTTATCCCGTTTGTGGAACAAGACCAACAGTGAAGAATACTGATGAAGTATACAAAACCAATAAGTGAGAATCGGATATTCCGTTTGTGGAAGGTGAAGAGATCGGATATCCCGTTTGTGGAAGGTGAAGAGATCGGATATTCCGTTTGTGGAAGGTGAAGAGATCGGATATTCCGTTTGTGGAAGGTGAAGAGATCGGATATCCCGTTTGTGGAAGGTGAAGAGGTCGGATATCCCGTTTGTGGAAGGTGAAGAGATCGGATATCCCGTTTGTGGAAGGTGAAGAGGTCGGATATCCCGTTTGTGGAAGGTGAAGAGATCGGATATCCCGTTTGTGGAAGGTGTTAAGGAATCCTTCCGTTATCCCGTTTGTGGAACAAGACCAACAGTGAAGAATACTGATGAAGTATACAAAACCAATAAGTGAGAATCGGATATTCCGTTTGTGGAAGGTGAAGAGATCGGATATCCCGTTTGTGGAAGGTGAAGAGATCGGATATCCCGTTTGTGGAAGGTGAAGAGGTCGGATATCCCGTTTGTGGAAGGTGAAGAGATCGGATATTCCTTTTGTGGAAGGTGAAGAGGTCGAATATCCCGTTTGTGGAAGGTGAAGAGATCGGATATCCCGTTTGTGGAAGGTGAAGAGATCGGATATCCCGTTTGTGGAAGGTGAAGAGATCGGATATCCCGTTTGTGGAAGGTGAAGAGATCGGATATCCCGTTTGTGGAAGGTGAAGAGATCGGATATCCCGTTTGTGGAAGGTGAAGAGATCGGATATCCCGTTTGTGGAAGGTGTTAAGGAATCCTTCCGTTATTCCGTTTGTGGAACAAGACCAACAGTGAAGAATACTGATGAAGTATACAAAACCAATAAGTGAGAATCGGATATTCCGTTTGTGGAAGGTGAAGAGATCGGATATCCCGTTTCTGGAAGGTGAAGAGATCGGATATTCCTTTTGTGGAAGGTGAAGAGGTCGAATATCCCGTTTGTGGAAGGTGAAGAGATCGGATATCCCGTTTGTGGAAGGTGAAGAGATCGGATATCCCGTTTGTGGAAGGTGAAGAGATCGGATATCCCGTTTGTGGAAGGTGAAGAGATCGGATATTCCGTTTGTGGAAGGTGAAGAGATCGGATATCCCGTTTGTGGAAGGTGTTAAGGAATCCTTCCGTTATCCCGTTTGTGGAACAAGACCAACAGTGAAGAATACTGATGAAGTATACAAAACCAATAAGTGAGAATCGGATATTCCGTTTGTGGAAGGTGAAGAGATCGGATATCCCGTTTCTGGAAGGTGAAGAGATCGGATATTCCTTTTGTGGAAGGTGAAGAGGTCGAATATCCCGTTTGTGGAAGGTGAAGAGATCGGATATCCCGTTTGTGGAAGGTGAAGAGATCGGATATCCCGTTTGTGGAAGGTGAAGAGATCGGATATCCCGTTTGTGGAAGGTGAAGAGATCGGATATTCCGTTTGTGGAAGGTGAAAAGATCGGATATCCCGTTTGTGGAAGGTGAAGAGATCGGATATCCCGTTTGTGGAAGGTGTTAAGGAATCCTTCCGTTATCCCGTTTGTGGAACAAGACCAACAGTGAAGAATACTGATGAAGTATACAAAACCAATAAGTGAGAATCGGATATTCCGTTTGTGGAAGGTGAAGAGATCGGATATCCCGTTTGTGGAAGGTGAAGAGATCGGATATTCCGTTTGTGGAAGGTGAAGAGATCGGATATTCCGTTTGTGGAAGGTGAAGAGATCGGATATCCCGTTTGTGGAAGGTGAAGAGGTCGGATATCCCGTTTGTGGAAGGTGAAGAGATCGGATATCCCGTTTGTGGAAGGTGAAGAGGTCGGATATCCCGTTTGTGGAAGGTGAAGAGATCGGATATCCCGTTTGTGGAAGGTGTTAAGGAATCCTTCCGTTATCCCGTTTGTGGAACAAGACCAACAGTGAAGAATACTGATGAAGTATACAAAACCAATAAGTGAGAATCGTATATTCCGTTTGTGGAAGGTGAAGAGATCGGATATCCCGTTTGTGGAAGGTGAAGAGATCGGATATCCCGTTTGTGGAAGGTGAAGAGGTCGGATATCCCGTTTGTGGAAGGTGAAGAGATCGGATATTCCTTTTGTGGAAGGTGAAGAGGTCGAATATCCCGTTTGTGGAAGGTGAAGAGATCGGATATCCCGTTTGTGGAAGGTGAAGAGATCGGATATCCCGTTTGTGGAATGTGAAGAGATCGGATATCCCGTTTGTGGAAGGTGAAGAGATCGGATATCCCGTTTGTGGAAGGTGAAGAGATCGGATATCCCGTTTGTGGAAGGTGAAGAGATCGGATATCCCGTTTGTGGAAGGTGTTAAGGAATCCTTCCGTTATCCCGTTTGTGGAACAAGACCAACAGTGAAGAATACTGATGAAGTATACAAAACCAATAAGTGAGAATCGGATATTCCGTTTGTGGAAGGTGAAGAGATCGGATATCCCGTTTGTGGAAGGTGAAGAGATCGGATATCCCGTTTGTGGAAGGTGAAGAGATCGGATATCCCGTTTGTGGAAGGTGTTAAGGAATCCTTCCGTTATCCCGTTTGTGGAACAAGACCAACAGTGAAGAATACTGATGAAGTATACAAAACCAATAAGTGAGAATCGGATATTCCGTTTGTGGAAGGTGAAGAGATCGGATATCCCGTTTGTGGAAGGTGAAGAGATCGGATATTCCGTTTGTGGAAGGTGAAGAGATCGGATATTCCGTTTGTGGAAGGTGAAGAGATCGGATATCCCGTTTGTGGAAGGTGAAGAGGTCGGATATCCCGTTTGTGGAAGGTGAAGAGATCGGATATCCCGTTTGTGGAAGGTGAAGAGTTCGGATATCCCGTTTGTGGAAGGTGAAGAGATCGGATATCCCGTTTGTGGAAGGTGTTAAGGAATCCTTCCGTTATCCCGTTTGTGGAACAAGACCAACAGTGAAGAATACTGATGAAGTATACAAAACCAATAAGTGAGAATCGGATATTCCGTTTGTGGAAGGTGAAGAGATCGGATATCCCGTTTGTGGAAGGTGAAGAGATCGGATATCCCGTTTGTGGAAGGTGAAGAGGTCGGATATCCCGTTTGTGGAAGGTGAAGAGATCGGATATTCCTTTTGTGGAAGGTGAAGAGGTCGAATATCCCGTTTGTGGAAGGTGAAGAGATCGGATATCCCGTTTGTGGAAGGTGAAGAGATCGGATATCCCGTTTGTGGAAGGTGAAGAGATCGGATATCCCGTTTGTGGAAGGTGAAGAGATCGGATATCCCGTTTGTGGAAGGTGAAGAGATCGGATATCCCGTTTGTGGAAGGTGTTAAGGAATCCTTCCGTTATCCCGTTTGTGGAACAAGACCAACAGTGAAGAATACTGATGAAGTATACAAAACCAATAAGTGAGAATCGGATATTCCGTTTGTGGAAGGTGAAAAGATCGGATATCCCGTTTGTGGAAGGTGAAGAGATCGGATATCCCGTTTGTGGAAGGTGTTAAGGAATCCTTCCGTTATCCCGTTTGTGGAACAAGACCAACAGTGAAGAATACTGATGAAGTATACAAAACCAATAAGTGAGAATCGGATATTCCGTTTGTGGAAGGTGAAGAGATCGGATATCCCGTTTGTGGAAGGTGAAGAGAACGGATATCCCGTTTGTGGAAGGTGAAGAGATCGGATATCCCGTTTGTGGAAGATGAAGAGATCGGATATCCCGTTTGTGGAAGGTGAAGAGATCGGATATCCCGTTTGTGGAACGTGAAGAGATCGGATATTCCGTTTGTGGAAGGTGAAGTGATCGGATATCCCGTTTGTGGAAGATGAAGAGATCGGATATTCCGTTTGTGGAAGGTGAAGAGATCGGATATTCCGTTTGTGGAAGGTGAAGAGATCGGATATTCCGTTTGTGGAAGGTGAAGAGATCGGATATCCCGTTTGTGGAAGGTGAAGAGATCGCATATCCCGTTTGTGGAACGTGAAGAGATCGGATATTCCGTTTGTGGAAGGTGAAGAGATCGCATATCCCGTTTGTGGAAGGTGAAGAGATCGGATATTCCGTTTGTGGAAGGTGAAGAGATCGGATATCCCGTTTGTGGAAGGTGAAGAGATCGGATATCCCGTTTGTGGAAGGTGAAGAGATCGGATATCCCGTTTGTGGAAGGTGAAGAGATCGGATATCCCGTTTGTGGAAGGTGAAGAGATCGGATATTCCGTTTGTGGAAGGTGAAGAGATCGGATATCCCGTTTGTGGAAGGTGAAGAGATCGGATATTCCGTTTGTGGAAGGTGAAGAGATCGGATATCCCGTTTGTGGAAGGTGAAGAGATCGGATATCCCGTTTGTGGAAGGTGAAGAGATCGGATATCCCGTTTGTGGAAGGTGAAGAGATCGGATATCCCGTTTGTGAAAGGTGAAGAAATCGGATATCCCGTTTGTGGAAGGTGAAGAGATCGGATATCCCGTTTGTGGAAGGTGAAGAGATCGGATATCCCGTTTGTGGAAGGTGAAGAGATCGGATATCCCGTTTGTGGAAGGTGAAGAGATCGGATATCCCGTTTGTGGAAGGTGAAGAGATCGGATATCCCGTTTGTGAAAGGTGAAGAGATCGGATATCCCGTTTGTGGAAGGTGAAGAGATCGGATATCCCGTTTGTGGAAGGTGAAGAGATCGCATATCCCGTTTGTGGAACGTGAAGAGATCGAATATCCCGTTTGTGTGAGATGAAGTGATCGAATATAATCTCTCATTGGATTTAGAAGTAAAATTGTTAAGTGATGGTCTAAGTGGTTCGCAACTGTGGGTTGCGAACAGCTTGGAAAAGGGTCGCAAATAGTATAGTTTTATATTTGAGAGTATTGTAATTGTAGTGAATTTTTTGCAATATTTTGCGAGATTCGTCCCTAATCTAGAAAAAATTAAATTTGGGGGCTGGCAAGAGATTAGATTTCCATTTCATTGCAAAGTTTTCCCCTTCGTTTTATAGATTTTTTAGGTATTTCAGGAAAAAATGGTTAAACTGCACAAGTTTAATAACTTTTTTG